>JAXIVJ010006003.1:0-62500 GCA_036785665.1 Chirona hameri | reverse complement strand
GAGTTTGAACGATGTTCAAACCAAATTTCAAAGCAATTTCTTTATTTTTGACTGACTTATGGCTCTCTAAGAATAAGTAACTCATGACGTCATTTTTTTAATTGCGTTTTTGGCTTTTACTGACCAGATACAGACAAACAAATTCCACCACTGTATTTGGAAGACAAAACTAGTCTAGAAACATGCAATGTTTATTTAGATTAATCAATTTCAAATTTTGACCTTATTGTGACCTGACCTTGACCTGAGGGCGATTATATGGTGTCAAGCTGTGAAAATGGCTGCTTCTATCGAATTATACGTGTAAAATAACCCATACAACATGTGTCGCATGGCTTTCGTAGACCTGTGACCTTTTGTGACCTGACCTTGACCTTGACCTTTGCTTAAAATTTCACTTTTACTTATGCGGGAGATGCATTATACATTTGGGAGCACTTTGTGAGATAATAGTTGCAATACAAGGCTTTGGATGGAAAGTATAGCCCAAAAACCCAAATACTTACATTTTGACACTTGACCTGACCGTGACCTGACATGTGACGTTATGTTAATATTTTCGGACATGCGTTAGATTCTTCTCACTGAGAGCTTTCGATCCCCGCCTTGCGCATCTCGCTGCGGTTATTGGTTCGGAAGATACGAGTGGGGGTAAAATTTACCTCAACCCAGCGCCGCACGTTCGGATGGAGAACCCAGCGCCGCGCGGGTTAATGTTGTGCCGACGCAGGGATCCTGCAGGGACGGCGCCAGGTCAAGACGTTAACGGGGAGGAGTGGACTCAACGCTCGGTTTATCCCTATTGAACATTTTACCTGGAAGCCGTGTCAGTTGCTCCTGGAGATAGCGGATGTGCTTGATGGCCTGCTCGATGATCTCGGTCTTCTCGATGCGGCCGCGGCCCTTGCGCTGACAGGACGGAACCAGGTGGGACAGGTTGACCAGGCAGTTGTTCATCCGGTCCCGCCGCCGCTTCTCGATGATACGGTGAGAGGTGGCGTCCTGTTAGGCAAAGATACCATTTCATTGTCAGGCAAGGATACCATTTCATTGTCAGGCAAGGATACCATTGCATTGTCAGGCATGGAGAGCATTTCATTGTCAGGCAAGGAGAGCATTTCATTGTCAGGCAAGGATACCATTGCATTGTCAGGCAAGGATACCATTTAATTGTCAAGCAAGGATACCATTTAATTGTCAGACAAGGAGAGCATTTCATTATCAGGCAAGGCGAGTATTTCATTGTCAGGCAAGGATACCATTTCATTGTCAGTCAAGGATACCATTTCATTGTCAGGCAAGGATACCATTTAATTGTCAGGCAAGGGTACCATTTAATTGTCAGGCAAGGATACCATTTAATTGTCAAGCAAGGAAAGCATTTCATTATCAGGCAAGGCGAGTATTTCATTGTCAGGCAAGGATACCATTTCATTGTCAGTCAAGGATACCATTTCATTGTCAGGCAAGGATACCATTTAATTGTCAGGCAAGGATACCATTTAATTGTCAGACAAGGAGAGCATTTCATTATCAGGCAAGGCGACCATTTCATTGTCAGGCAAGGATACCATTTAATTGTCAGGCAAGGGTACCATTTAATTGTCAGGCAAGGATACCATTTAATTGTCAAGCAAGGAAAGCATTTCATTATCAGGCAAGGCGAGTATTTCATTGTCAGGCAAGGATACCATTTCATTGTCAGGCAAGGATACCATTGCATTGTCAGGCATGGAGATTTTTTCATTGTCAGGCAAGGAGAGCATTGCATTGTCAGGCAAGAAGAGCATTTCATTGTCAGGCAAGGACAGCATGTCATTGTCAGGCAAGGATAGCATTTAATTGGCAGGGAAGGGGAGCATTTCATTGTCAGGCAAGGATACCATTTCATTGTCAGGCAAGGAGAGCATTGCATTGTCAGGCAAGGAGAGCATTTCATTGTCATGCAAGGACAGCATGTCATTGTCGGGCAAGGATAGCATTTCATTGGTAGGGAAGGAGAGCATTTCATTGTCAGGCAAGGATGCCATTTCATTGTCAGGCAAGGAGAGCATTGCATTTTCCCCTGGCTCAGAATAGCTGATCCTGTCTCGAAAGGAGAGCATTTCATTGTCCCCAGGCTCAGAAAAGCTGATGCAGGTATAAATCACTCGCTGGTAAAATCCACCTTTGTTTTAACCCTCGCCCTACGGGGTTATAAAACGAGCCCCCCTGATGTTTTTATTGAATAACTTTTATCACATGGGCGCATCTTGGTGAAATTTGCAGTAGCTGAGTTTACAATAATTATACGTATCCTGTACAAATTTGAAGTGTATACATCTATTAAATCGTGACCTATGATCTTTTCGTCAAGGTCATGTCAGAAACCAAAGGGAAACCAATGCTGATCTGACCCCAGTGGTCCTGCTGCTGGTAGTCCATGAAGCGTGGCGCGAACCGCTGGATCTGTGACTTGAACGGCGCCGTCGTCAGCACCCGCTCAGACTCGTTTGAGTGCCGCCACAGGTCATACATCAGAGCGCCGAAAGCTCTGATCAGCGCCCCCTTCATGTCCGACGTAGTGGTATTGATCTCGGAGGCGTACTCGTCGCGCAGAATGTAGTCGTGCAGGGCGCGAATGTTGCTCAGGCATTGCAGCACCGAGTTCATGAAACATGTGTTGCCGATGTGTATCAGTCCAGTAAGGCCCGGCGGCCGAGCGGCGGACCGGCTGCCGCCGCCGCCATCGCCAGCCTCGCCGGAACTCTCGAGCCGTAGGCGGCAGGACGAGCCGGCAGCGGACGGCACCGCAGCGGGCTCCGACGGGAGCACCTCCCGGCGGTTACTCAGCGAAACACTGTGGTGCGATTGACCGCCATAGCAGGTGTTCCCCAAGTTGGCCAGGCCGTGCCGCTCCGAGTGTGTAGAAGCCGGGAGCAGCGAAGCGGCAGCTGTTCTTGTTTCCGGTCGGAGGTCGGACGACAGCAACGGTGACACTAGGGGTGGAGTGTCCCTGTGGGATGATGACTGCGGGGAGATGGCAAATGAGGTGCGACTTGAAACATCCGAACAGCGGAGAATCAACTTAGGCGCTGTCGAATGGATAGACACGGCGTTGCCGCGCACTACTGCCAAGGATAATCGCTGCCACAGCCACGCCATCTCACGAGGATCACTAGACGCGTTGCTGAGCTTCGCACCTAGTTGTCTGATGAAGAGCCTGGTAGTCGGACCACAGGCGCCACCAGTCTCGAACGCTATCGGCTCAAACTGGAACCGTTGCACGAGATCAGCGTACTTCTTCCACTTCCAGACCTCGGCTTCTCGTGCTGCAGCTCCACTGGCTGTGGCTGCTGGCCCGATGTTCGCTGCAGCGTAAGTGTTAACGCACGTAGCGTCCCACACGAGGCTCTTCCCACAAGCGAAGGGGAAGATGGTCATACCATCCGGCCTTTTGCCGTCTCGGCGGTCGATTCCTCTCGGCTCGAGCACGGATGGTAGCCCGGTAGCTTGCAGCGAGCGTCTGATGACGTCGTTCATGGCCGTGTGACGAGGGTGTCGTCCGGCGCTCAGGCGGCATGTGAGCGCCTGGTAGCCTTTGCTGTCCGCCTGTGCGCCACATCTGCACCGATGAGGAATACAGACGTCCGCACCTACGTCTGTACCTCCAGATGTACCTCCAGAGTGCTTTCCAGCGCTGCATCGCTCGGGTTGATACATGGCACTTGGCACGTTCGAAGTGCCAACAGTCAAATTTAGGCAACAATCATTCAAGAGGCTTCACAAGTCAAACGGATGGTGCCACAGACTCCATATTTGGAGGTCTCGTACAAGACACCACGCCTGAGTACCGATTGTATCGGTGACACCGAGGGGCTTCAGTCTACGCCCCCAAAGGGGTCCAAACATGGGACTGTCTCGGCGGTCTGTACCATTCATTTATGTCATATATGTGGAGCCAAAGGTGTATGTATCATACACCATAGGAGGCGCCAGTTATGGCGACGGCATTAGTGTATTGTTTGACTTCGGTGTCAAGTGGTCTCATTCCATCCTCTCTTATTTTGACCCCAAGACAATGCGATCGAGCAGTGCCGGCCGCTAGTAAACAGGCCAACTTGTGGCGATGTTCAAACCATATCTCCAATCTGGACACCGATACATGCATGTCGTCATCCGTCGTCCAGGAGGAGTCGTGGACTAAGACTTCAAACACCAGCTGTTTGTCGCTCGGCAGAAGAGCTTCATCCAGGAAATCTGAGCTGGGTTCTGATGAAAGGAGCCTGTGTTTCTTTCAAGTGTCGTGTCTAATGGCCTCAACGGCAGCTCTGTATTGATTACAAATACTGGACTTTACATGATGTGTTTTCTTGAAACTGGAAAAACACCGCTCGTGTCTCGAAAGAGACGCCGAGGTAAACGTAGTATATACCGGGATACCGATACAAATGCAGTAGACATTTTAGGGGGAAAAAACATCGTGATTACGATTATTGGTGCGCAATAAAAACGAAATAAGAAATAAATAAGTACGAGAACGGGTCGGGCTTGACTTTCCCTTACCGGAGGAAAGGGAAAGCCTTCGACTTACCGGAGGCGGTGGTTTGGCCATCGGGGTCACCAAGCTTCCCTGCAAGGGAAAATAGAGTTCGTTCAACATATAACATTCACCAAGCACATGCATGTTATATATAATGGGTTATTCCATGCCAACTCAACTGGTTGAGTTGTCATGGCCATGCCAACTCAACCGTGCACAATGGGCGGGCAGCGGCATTTAGCGTGACATAAGTCATGTTTGTGATTTTCTACTCGATGCAAAAAATGGTTGTAGTTAGATATAAAATTGTAAATGGAATCCAAAAATGACAATATATATCCGCCAGCATGAACCGTTTTTCGTATAGGTGAGCTTGCACACGGAACTTTGAATGGAGAAGCGGAACCGCCATCATGTGCTGTATTTTTTGTTCAAAGCTCAATGTGAAATAATATACAAATTGCAATGCTGAACGAGTTATCATGTATTCGTTCATAAGAAGTAAGTCATGCTCTATGTGCAAATTGATGTTAACCTTTCCAAGAATGCATTTTGCATTATTTATTAGGCATTTTATGAGAGGTGCCAAAAATGACCACATATTTGTTCTTACTATATTTTTGCAAGTGCCGATATCAAAATGCCCACTAGTGCCCACGCTGCAAACATGATCTTAAGTTGACATGGACAATTTGTGATCGAACCACTGCTAATTTTGCAGCACCTTCCTGCGCCTTTTGGAAGTTATCGTCATTTTTGTATCGCATGTCGCTCAACGTTCCCGGGCGCGGAGTGCCTCGTGGGCGGTGGGATGCGCCGATCAGCACCGACTCTCTGATTGGCTGGCTGGCTGACATGTCACGTGACCTGTCTGACTAAATGCGGGCTGCCGGGTTCAGTCGGCAACCAGCGTTGAGCGTGTCCGGGCTCCGAGCGTGTCCGGGCTAGAACGAAGGCCTTCGTACGAAAGACTACGCATGCGATTAGCGGTGTTTATTACCGGGGCTTCCATGTTCTATGTAATATTGTGCCGAGTATCGCTTTTCAAACGCACCCATGATGAAACAATTTTGGTGACATAACTGAGAATTTCACCTGTGATTATGGTTTCGCTGCGATTTGTAGCTACTGCATTGACATTGACTTCTATCACGATATGTTGCAATACTTGCTAATGAGAGCATACAGAGTGCGCATTAAGTCCTGGCCGCTTCCAGCATTTTCACAAACACATGTACAGAACACATATATTTTCGGATTTCTATCCAAAATGCAGTTACACGCAACAACTTAGGGACATTTCAAGTCTATGTGTCGATGTAGCCGCCGCTAGCCTCGATGACGGCCTCGGAAGGAGCGGCAGGTGTTGTCGATGTAGGCTTCCTCTATCCCATCCTAGGCCTCCACGATGTGAGCCTTGATAGACTCCATGTTGGGATGGAATATCGCCTGAACATGCTCCTGGAAAACGCTCCAGATGCTGTAGTCGAGCGGGTTCAGATCGGGTGACTGGGGTGGCCACATCTTCTTGCGCCAGAAATGTGGCTCCCCTCCGAGCTCGTCCGCCAGCTTCTGCTCGATCCCCGATGCTCGGGGAGGGTAGTCAGAGAATCTCATTTTATCTAGTGTAAATTTGTTTTGCTCAGGGCGCCATACCCCTGCAGTGCCCCTTTGGATACGCCACTTGTCACATTATCAGATGAAGGTGTGAGACAAGGCTCACAATACTCGCTATAAACTTAAAGTGAATATTTCACCTTTTTGAAAGTTGTCCGATATACGCCGGTTGCAGTTAAATATATGAAGTAAGTGGCAAGTGCTGCTGAAAACGATGGTGATATTTTTTTATCTCGAAAACTTCACTTACCTTCATACAATTTAGTTTTGTTTAGGCTGATGACGTCATATTGAGCTAAATAGAGCTGTAAAGAAAACCATTAGGCTGACAATGATTGCCACAATATTGTTAGACAATTCTGGGACTTAAATACAAAACGAACCAAACCATTGAAATTTAGGCATCTTCGTAGTGTTTTGTTTTCAGTGAGTATTGCCTGAGTTAAGCACAACGATTTTCGGGTAAGTATAAGGTATCTACCTTAACCTATGTTCTTGCTGACCTGATAAATCATGGATCATGAAACTGATTTGTTTACACAGACTAGGTGATTGATATATTAGTTCAATGGAAATTCTTGCTTGATTGGTTCTATAGCAATATAATGGAAATAAAGAAAATATTTTACAAGAAAAACATTAGAAGTAAAAATCAGAGTTATTTGTGTATATTTTTTCCTAAAATAAATATATTTACCAGCTAGATACACACTTGACCATGATGGCGCTATACTCACCATTCCAATCAGTCTATGTTGGCACTGAACTTTAGAGTAGTGTAGACCTAACTCAGTCGCTTGTCAAGCCTTGTCGGCCTGTGAAGCCTTGCCAGCTTCTCAAGCCTTGTAGGCTTCTCAAGCTTTGTCGGATTATCGACCATTGTCGGCTTCTCGAGCCTTGCCAGCTTCTAAAGCTTTGTCGGTTTCTCGAGCCTTGTCGGCTTGGCAAGCCTTGTTGGCTTGTCAAGCCTTGTCGGATTCTCGAGCATTGTCGGCTTCTCGAGCCTTGTCGGCTTCTCGAGCCTTGTCGGCTTCTCGAGCCTTGTCGGCTTCCTTGTCGGCTTCTCGAGCCTTGTCGGCTTGGGAAGCCTTGTCGGCTTATCGAGCCTTGACGGGTTGTCAAGTCATGTCGCAATGTCACCTTGTCGCCAACGTTCAACATCGCCACACGAATCATTATTATACTTGATCAGCAAGCCTCCATGTTTCACTCCAATATGCCTCTTGAATGAACGCTTCTGTCATTATAACTGCACACAGAATACCCGCACCGCATCTTTTGACGGGACGGAGGCACTCGCAAGGTCCTGGCGCTGCCTGATCATCACGCTCAGATCTACCTGTCCCCATTTCCACCATCAACCGCCCCAACACGGCGCCTGTCACGCTCATAACCTGTCACACCAACTCTCACCAACGCTTCCAACGACTCAATCGCCTGATGGAAGATAACATAGGACTGTCACACGGGTGGCACCAAGTTGGAAGGATTTGGCTACCTCCGAAAACAAAAATATTGCGGCGACTATGGCGCACATATTGGGCTGTGTTGAAATAATTGTGTTCGGAACATGCTCACAGCGTCCCTTTAGTTACAGGTCCAGCGGGGCTCCAGGTTATGGACGGCAGAGGCTAAAATGCCCGGCGGAGCTCCACGGTTGACGGGTTGGACATTAGGGTTAGGTTCCTCTTGCGGATAGAGAGGGATAAGGTAAGACGGGCAGTAAAGCGTATCGGCATGATCCCTATAAATCCTATGGATGTTGCCCAGACTCCACTAGCGGATCCGGGGGGGGGGGGGGGGGAGGGAGGGCATAGCGGCCATGGCCCCCGCAAAAAAACGCCTGAAATCGGAGCAAAAGTAACTCATTTTCTGATGTAGAAGAAAATTTAAACAACCTTTACTAAGGAAGGTTTGTTTTAAATCAGCTATCAATCAATGCATAAGCTAACGAAATCCGATGAGTTTGCAAAATTGTGAGACCTTTTTGAATTTGCCCCCTCCCCAATCACCCGTGCCCCCTCCCCCAACCACCGTTCTGGATCCACCAATGCCAGACTCCCTGGGGATGTAGGAAAACAGGTTTCGGCCTCGTTCAAAAATCAAGAAAGCACCTCGGTCTTGAAAATGTATTTACGCCGTCCTTTTGCAGTATTATATATTTTCATACCGTTCATTTTGGGTTTGCATGTTAAATGTCCTATTCTACCGTGCAGGAATGCAGAGCAGGAATAATCGTTTTCTGCGCGATAGAAGCTCAATCATTTAGCAGATCCTCTTCAGATCAAATAACAGTTTAGAATTTAAAAAAAATGCAAACATTTTTATTTCCCATCAATTTTAGCTAGACGTAAAAAAATCACCTATAGACAATAGTAAATCGTGGTTTGGGACACTCGGGATTAAAGGAAATAGTTCACCTTGGATTTTTTTTTACCAAACACGATTTGATTATATTTTTTAATACAATTTATTTTTATATTGTCAAAAATGGCCTTATATCGCGCCGTTTCAGGACAGAAGGCCGTAAATTTGTATTGTTTATCAAACTATAGGCATACTCTCTGAGTCAGAGTCTTGACGTCACGCGAATGTAAAAAAATGGTTCAGCCAATCAGATTCGAAAGTAGTCGCGTAAGGATAGACTCGCATTGGAGATGTGCCAACCGGCGGCCGGCGGTTCGCTTGCTAGCACTAGCTGCAAGCTGATTGGCTGATGGTATAGCCTCTGCCCGGGCTAGAACCAGTACAACATTCTTTCGCCAGCACCGCATTCCTTCGCCAAAAAATTAAATATATTCCGCTGGAGAGTCTTTTCAGTCGAGAAAACTTGCAGATAGGGGTTTCCCAACACGGGCTACAAAACTGCTATCTCAGTTTAAAACTAATGTTGAAGGTGAACTATTTACTTTAAACATTTTGGACCAACGGTATGGGAAATACTTTTCTGAACTTCGCTGTGTCATGACTGCCAGTCTCGGTGTCAAAAATAATTTGGCACTTGACCTTCGGTCACGTGCAAAATCACACCTCGACTGACAGTCATTTCCCAGCATCGTTCAGAAATATATATTACCACCCCTGCACAGTTCATAGGACATGTTGAAGGTGACCTATTCCCTACAATGTGTAATGCATTACTTTCTGCTTAGTGATTCTAGCATTATATTTATCAGTATTATCAATATAGCAAAAAGTCAGCTGAGTAATTTTCTAAAATGTTAGATTACATCAATACCATTCATTTTAAATTTTCGACAATTATTCATGTGTATCCGGTATTGTTCCTCTCCCTTATTTTACAAACTGCAACATTTGCAGAGCTGGTGGACCCATGCCGGCATATTCACGCACCGCCAACACTCAAATATGATCAGAAATTCCGGAGTTCAGAGGTTCGACGCGTCTATCTGCCGTGGCCAGCTGGACGGTGAGTGTCAGTGTCAGTGTTGGTCGACACTCACCAGCGTGCCCGGCGCCATCTGCTGCTCCGTCCGGCCCTCGCCAGCGCCACTGATGACCGGCTGCCGCGCACACCACCACACTGGAGAGGTCATGGGCGTAAAGTTCTCCAGGACAACCAACCGCCGCCGACTCGTACTCCGCACTGGCACGCCACCGGCGCTGCACCCAGGGCACTATAACGCCGTGCGTCATCCTGCGGGCGCTGTACGTCATCGGACCGCACTAGGACGGCGCGCGCCGCCGCCGCCGCCGCCTCCGCCCCCGATATAACGTGTTCGCCGGCTCCCGGAGAAGCCGGTCACGTTGCTGGTCACATTGCCGGTCACGTTGTCGGTGACACATCGAATGGCTCTGAGTCGGCCGGGGGGCGACTGACGGCGACACGACCCGTGCAGAGAGAGCGAGCGGGCCCGGACAGGACGACCCAGCCCGCCCCGACTTCTAGCGCTGAGGGGAATGATGCGGGATGACGAGCTGCTGCTAGCCGGGCACCCGAGTCGGCGGGCAGTCGGCTCGATGGAAGCTGGGGAGTAAACACTTCAAGAGGGATAATTGCAAACCACACACAGGTTTGTAATTTGACTGGTTTCTAGGGAGATTGTGATGCCTCTCCGACAATAGGTAGCAACGAAAACATTGCAACGGAGCATACGCACACTGGCGGATTCAGGGGGGGGGGGGGGGCAGGGGCACCCCCCCCCATTCCAAGCTCGGCAGGGGCTGCAATAGAAATTCAGGGGTGGTAAAGTGTTTTGTGTTTATGGATACGGTCGGGGACAAAATGCTCCTTCCTATGAAGTACTCGGCGGTCAAAATTACAGTAAAAAATAATTACCTATGGGCCTCTGGCTATGCCTATGTCATTCCTGGTAAAATTTACTAAGCGATCATGCTCTTAGAAATACTGATCGTCATAACCACTTTATATGTAATATTCACTTAATCATCATATTTATCACGTCAGCATGTATGTACATTTACATTTACAAAAAATAATCGACCGATACACACCAAAAACTCCATATTGGCCTGCGAGGTGGCCGTGCCCCTTTAAAGGGACTGTCCCACCTTTTTCAAAGTTGTGGAATCACACTTAATTGTATGTATACTGGTCAGGCGAGGTCAGCTGTACATGTTCGTTAACTTTTTTCCGAAACAAATGCTTATCTTGGAAGATATTAAACTTTTAGTTTTAAGCGGAAAGTTGGGTTGGTGACGTCATATGATTTTTTAAAAATAATAGGGAAATCCTTTGTGCTGCCAAATGTATGGCACAATTTTTTGTCGACATCTATTACGCAGAAAATCCGAACCACCCGGTATCTAGATTGGCTAGCACCACCAGCTGGACTTGTTGCAGCAGTTGGCCGCCAGGGACCGCTAGTGAGCCAGGGCTAATTATGATGTTGCAAGCAAATGGTACCACTAAATATTGAGTGATTTATTTATTTATACATAAATACATATCTAGCGTTAAATGTTTAACTGGTACCATTTGCTTGTGACGTCATAACACCCTGGCTCACTAGCGGTCCCTGGCGGCTAACTGCTGCATCAACTCCAGCTGATAGTGCTAGCCTCTAGATTGCGAACCACCCGGGGATCGAGAAATCAAAGACGAAAATATTTAAAGACTGACCTTAAAACAAGTCGACAATCGTTACCAGTTGCAGTTGGGTAAAGCGAGACGACGCTGTCGGTTTAGAGGCCTTATTCAAATACACACGGGCCTTATTTTTTACAGATGTCAAAATCAAACTCGAATATCTTTTTGATTAGATCATTGTGGTTGTTTTAACTGCTACCACACTTAATTGCAATGCCAAGCCATCAAAATGGCTATCTCAACTCATGTCTAATGTTAAGGTGGGATAGTCCTTTTAAAAACAATCCGGCATTTTTTTTAGAATGTTTCAAATCCAATGGCTTCTGATGACCCAACTATTGATTTTAGGCCAATTCTGATGAATCTTAGTTACAGAAATTGGTTTTGCTTTCAAACGCCTTTTTTCGCCCGTCGCTGGCTCTTTTAGCCCGCGCACTGCAGGGAGGGTTGATTTCCGCCCTCCTCCCCCTCAGGTTTTTCAAAGATAGCGAAAAAAACGGCGGTGCGCAGCCTCGCCGGGTTTTGTCACACCTGTTAGGACATCAATTGCGCACACTTTGAAGACAAAAAACTCGGGTCATCTCAGGTCAGGTCACCAGACCAGGTCAAATGTCCAAAAATGTTTGCAGTTGTGTCAAAGCCAGAGTTTTCACCGATCAGTCTGAAACTTACAGGATGTCATGAGGGCATAAGTACTTACAATTCGTGTATCTCGGAATTTTGATATCGGTGACCTAGAGTCAGGTCAATTTCGTAACCTCCCCATAATAAATCAATGGGGAAATATACAAATGCTTCCTATTTCAAGGATATGCATGGTATTAGTCCAATTACTTCTGGATCATGTTCTTATAGGATATTCTTGATTATCCAAGTGTAAGTTTTGTTCAGTCACCCCTATTGGGTCATTTGAGGTCATGCGAGGTCACCATCACTTTTTTGACAATAACTCCCGACATAATACAGATAGAGAAATAAAACAGACATCAATGTGTTTGTCTCGTTGAGACACGTCTTTCAATATGCAACATGCTCTACTTGGGTCACCATTTGACCTTGACCTGATGTCAAATTTTTAACGTAACTTAACAAGGTTACCATGTACATCTTTCGGAACGCCTTGACAAGGTAAACACAATGGCGTAAACCGTTTTTGTTATCTTTTTTACGTAAAAAGGGAATAGCGAAAAACGATTTAGCAAAACAACAGCATGTTTTTCTTTTTGACCTTTGGAGCCTCAAATGTTGACCTGAGAACAAATTTAACGACACGATACCGATTGAAAATCTCACTGGTTGGCGTTTGCGTTTTTCCGTTTGTTTCTACCTAGCATAGTTTCTGAGATATATGGGAATTTCTGGAGCAATGTCCTAAAACAGGAAAAACCGGAAAATTTGACCTTTGATGACCTCTGGTGACCTGAATTTTGACCTGTACTAAAACAATACTGAAATACTTTCGATAGAAAATGTTTCAAGATATCAAATGCCATTTTCTTCTTCTCGCTACGTAGCGCATTTTTCAAGATCTCAGGGGGGGGGGGGGGCGGTGGAAATCAACCCCCCTGCAGTTCGTGTTCGGCGCAAAGCCTGCAGTGCGCGGGTTAATTATCGAGACATGGACGGTTTTATTAGGGATACTCATATATAGCCGAAATTTGAACTCTGGTGACATTAATATTGCCTTGACCTAAACATGACCTAAGTACTTTCGATAGAGATTGCCTCGAGCTATCCAACACCTTCTTCAAACCCCCGGCAGTGCGTATGTTAACACGCGCCCTGGAGGGCCTCTGATATTTACACGCCCTGGAGGGGGGGGGGGCGGATTTCGCCCCCCCCCTATGATCTCGAAAAACACGCAACGTAGCGACAAGCGGGAAACGACGTTAGATAGCTCGAGACAAGCTCTTTCGAAAGTATTTTGTTATTTTTTTCAGGTCAATATTGAGGTCACAGAGGTCATCAAGGGTCAGATTTTCAAGTTTTCAAGACTTCGGTTCGAACACTCCCAAATATCTCGGGAACTATGATAGTTAGCAGCAAACTGAAAAAAGCAATCGAAATTCATTGAAAAATGCAATCGACTTAGGTGTCCTCAGATTTGAGCTCAGGTCAATAGTTTAGGCTCCAGAGGTCATCGAATGTCAAAAAGGTGATTTAGTTTTCAAAACTGTTTTCCCCAAATAACCTTTTACCTAATAAAGACAAATTAATAATGTTTACGCCATCGCGTGTGTCTTGTCAAGGCGCTTCGAATCATGTTCATGGTGACCGGGTTAGGTTAACTGAGAAATTTGACCTCAGGTCAAGGTCAATTGGTGACCCAAGTTGGTCATGTTGCATGTTGGGCGACATGTCTCGACGAGACAAACATATTGGTACCGTTTTCTCTTCTCTATCTTCATTATGTCGATAGTTATTGATAAAACCGTGTTGGCGGTCACAAAATTGACCTGACCTTAGGTCACCGATATTAGAAATCCGAAATAAACAAATTGTTGGTATCTATGACCTTATGAAGTCCTGCAAGATTGAAACCGATCGGCGTAAAATTGTGGCTGTGGTACTACTGCAAACGTTTTGGAGTTGAGGTCATCACGTGACCTGGTCTGGTGACCTGACCTGAGATGACCTGAGGCCAAGAATTTTACATAATGCGGGAAGTTCATTTCTAAACAGGTATACAAAAACGGCGGCGCTGCGCGCCGCGGTTTTTGCGCTATCCTTGAAAAACCGGAGGGGTGGGCGGATTTCGCCCCTCCCCTCCAGGGCGCGTGTTAAAGGGAGATAATCATATTTTTCCACAAAATGGAGTTAGCACCTGAAATCATAGACGAGACCAAAATATATTGTAAGTTCATTACATTTTGCATATAACAATTCCTACCGATAGATATTTCAAGTCATAGTTGATAAGCGTTCCACGCTTATAATCAGCAAGTACTCGGTAACGAATTCAGTAAATTAGCCTCCCTACGCATTGGTATTTATCATGAAGGTATGCAATAGCCGTTTTCACAATGCATTTGTATTGTGTTGGTACCATCCGTAAGGTACTGCATTCCTGAGGGACCTAATCGAAAACGCATGGAATACACGGTTCGGGGCGGTGAAATAATTATTTTGTCTTCAAAAACATCAAAATAGCCGAAAAATGCTGCACCGAAACGTCGGATTTGCCTAATTTCAATACAATCTCGTTTGAATTTCCCGGGTACTTTAGCGTTTGGTCCGACTCGGCGAGTGGGACCAACTAGAACTGGCAGCGAAAGTCCCTCAATATGTTTCCTGCACTCTATCTTTTGCGAATATATGCCAAACTGTTATGAACAATCAACAATCATTTGAGAAAAGTGCATTGAAATCGTCAGTTTAGCGGTGGCCGTGAGGGCGACCTATTTAGTTTCGGCGATTTGTTTATAATTGCCCATTTAACAACGTTGAACAGATTGATGCAAAAGCGCCAGATGTTGCGCTTTCCAATAGTGGAGGGAAAATACCGATCATTAATTTTCCCAAACTTCCAACTTTTAATTAAGGAATAATGTTATTTAAATATTGAATTTAGATCACATCATTTTAATACCATAACGGTAGACAAATAAATTGTTGCCAACAAAATACAAAGGTGATTATCTCCCTTTAAAGGAAATAGTTCACCTTGGAACATTTTTTCCAAACACGATTTGATTGTATTTTGAAATACAAATTATTTGTATATTGTTAAAAATGGCCATACATCGCGCCGATTCAGGACAGAAAGGTCGTAAATTATTAATGTTATCAAAACTATATTCATACTTTCTGAGTCAGAGTCCTGACGTCAAGCGCAATGAAATAAATGGATCAGCCAATCAGATTCGAAAGTAAGAATAGACTCGCATTAGAGAAGTGCCAACCGGCGGCCGGCGGTTCGCTTGCAAAGACCAGCAGCAAGCTGACTGGCTGATTGTATAGCCCAGGCCTCGTCAGCACTGAATTTTTTCGTCAGCACCGCATTCCTTCGCCACAAAAAAAAATAGTCTGGAGAGTCTTTTCAGTCAAGAAAACTTGCAGATAGGGGTTTTCCAACACGGGCTACACAACTGCTATCTCAGTTCAAAACCCATGTTGACGGTGAACTATTTCTTTTAATGGACCTTAATTAGACAACAGTTACCCGAGGCCTGTTCAGCATCTAAGCATATTATTGGCTTAACCCGTGAGTGACTGGGGGGGTTACCCCTCCTTAGGAATATTAGGAATATCTCAACAACCAATGCAGATATCAACGCCAAACTTCCAGTATCTTTCCGGGCATCATGTTTACACCGTTTGTACAAAAATGAGGCAATTTCGTCAGAATTTTGTTTTAGATATAGCGAATTTAGTGCCGTCACTAAACACGATTCTGACACAAAAATCAACTAAACTTTGCCAGGCCGTACAAATGCCACATTTGAAACAAAATGCAATCGAAAAACGCTAGAAGGTAGAACATTGCAAGGGCTACAAACCAAATACCTCGAAATTTCCAAAATTGTGGTTTTTAACCCCAACAATGTCAAAAAGTGTGTTTTTGGAAAAATGCCCACAAAATCAAATTTTTCAAAGATATTAAAAAACGGAATATATGTCAGATAACGACATATGGGCAACTACCATACCAAATTTCAAAATGATATCATCTTTTTTGACTGACATGGAATATAAAGTATGGGTACATGACGTCATATTTTGAAATTGCGTTTTTTGGCTTTTATTAACCGGATACAGACAAATAAATGCCAGCAAGGTATTTTTTTTAGATAAAACTAATATAGAAACATACTTTTGTCATTTCGATTTATCAATTTCAAATTTCGACCTTCAGTGAAATTTGACCTGAACTGGACACTAATTTCACGTAAATGAAGTCAGGTGATAAAATGACTATCACTATCGAATTCTACGCGTAAGAACAGGAATAAAACATGTGATGCATGACTTTCGTAGATATTTTGTGTGTAGTGGCTTTTGTGACCTGACCTTGACCTTGATCTTTTCCAACAATCTCTCTTTAGCTCATGTGGGAAATGTAGCATACCTTTGACAGCACTTTGGGTGATTATAGGCGCAATCGAAGGCCATGGATTGCAATTGTATTGTCCATAAACTCAAATACCTCGATTTTGACGTTTGACTTGACCGTGACCTGACATGTGACCTTAATTTTACATTTTTAAGTGTGCGTTAGGCTTATCTCATTGAGCGCTTTCGAATTCCGCCTTGCGCATCCCGCTGCAATAATTGGTTCTGAAGATACCCGGGGGGGGTTACCCCCCCCCCCCCCCGCCCAGTGAGTCGTGTTACAGAATATACCCCAGTGACTGCCGGGATAAGTGACGTCACACCTTCGGTGACGTCACGACACTTTTGAAGACGTCATAGATAGGCCGAATATTATTAGGACAATTGCATTTGCAATGCAGAAGTGACCTATAAAAGTTGCAGCAGCCTTTCTATAAGCTTTCTGATTTTCTGAGCGAAGGGGGATTCCTCAATTCTTGTATTTAATCAACAATGCTTTCATGGAAGACCAAGAAAGTAGCGATGATGACGTTGTCATGAATCGTGTCAACGAAGACCGTGATCATCAGCCGATGAGGTGAGTTGCTTCATCTTCATCTTCTCGAAATCGACCAGTTTCCGCGATATATGCCCGCTTATTTTGTCGCCGGCACCAATATCGTCGAAATTGTATTCGGAAATCCAGCACATCCATATTTGGTTTTGTCGTAGAGATTCTGAGGAGCATGACGGAAGATGATGTCATAGTTTCTGACGTCATTCGCCAGTTAACCTCCGCCCAGGCTCAGTGCGCCTTACTGCACATGAGCAGTCGAATATTCTTAGATGCCGAACAGGCCTCCGGCATTGACTGGCATTGACTGGCAAATATGATTTTGTGGGCATTTCCCCCCCACATTTTTGTTGGGGGGGGGGGTCCAAAACGACAATGTTCACAGTTCCGAGATAGCCATGTTGTATCACTTGCCATTTTCTATCTTTTGACGTTTTTGGATTGCATTTTGCTCAAAATATGGCATTTGTACGGGCTGTTACATTTTAGCTGAGTTCGGTGTAAAACTCGTATGTAGTGACGTCACTAAATTCTATATAACTCGAAGTTTGTTCTACAAAATTGTTTTATTTCTTTTACTGAAGACGTAAACGTGATTTCGATTTGGAGGTATTACGAAAATTCATCAGTGGGGGGTGGGGGCATTAAACGCATCCATTCAATGTCGGGTTCACTAACAAACAAAATAACTAACTAACTAACTAACTAACTAGCTTATATATAAGTAGATAATCCCTTTTCTCTGAAAAAAGCGTGTTTTCTAAATGTATTGGTTTGCCAGCATTTGAGTACGACCGTATAACAATAAATTAATAAACATGTATCCGAAACATTGACCCTAACACCGTAAAACACGGCATAGCATAACTCGGTTGAAGCCAAGTATGGTACTCGTACCAAATGTATGCTAAATTTTTGATTTTGCCATGGTCAACTTGGTGCGAGCCCGGCACATTACCTAACCAGCTACCTCAGGTTCGAGAGTCAGTCAAGCCTGCCGCGGCTGCCGGTTCTGGAGTCAGGCACGGTGAAAGTTCCAGGTCCGCTTCTACGACTTTGTGTGACCCTAATACCAGTGTTGCTCCTTCTTCATGTTTACCAGCTATTCTCCTTTGTTTTGTTTTCACTTGTTAGGCGATCCATTTTCTTATATGATATTGCTGTAGTGGTGCCCTGGAGGTGACGCACGGGGTGGTCCAGGGGTCCATTTTAGGGCCTGTACTGTTTTTACTCTTCACCAACGATTTGCCGCAGCATCTTCCATTCGGGAGGATCGTGATGTATGCTGACGATGCCCAGTTCATTGACGCTGACTTCCCATCAAATGTTCATGATCTGAAAAATCGTGTTGAAAGCTCTCTTGACATAGCTTTGAAGTGGTTCACACAGAACCGTCTAAAAATTAATCCGGCAAAAACAAAGATGCTCCTCCTGAGATCTCGCCGTCAAAAAGTCATCTCAGACTTCTCTGTTCATTTTGGTAATGATGAAATTTTGCCCTCACAAAGCGTCAAGGTGCTTGGTGTCGTCATCGACTTACATCTGACATGGAACTGTCACATTACGTCTGTTGTGCAGCGCTGCTACTGTGTACTGGTGGGTCTGGCGCGAATCAGACATAAGCTCCCAAAATGCATCAGACAGCTGTTGATAGAGGCACTCGTCTTCCCCCACATACGTTATTGTATAACGGTGTGGGGAAACTGTTCCGCAGCACAGAAGCTGCGTGTACAAAAGGGAATCAACTTCGGTGTCCGCATCGTGACCGGACTTGGCAGGCGTGACCATGTCAGTCCGTCATTGCGTGAACTGGGGTGGTCCAATGTTGATGAAATGATCACCGAACGCGATATTGCCACAATGCGCCACCTCACAACATCCACCAGTGCCTCCGAACTATTGCGACAGCGATTGTTGCGGCGCGCCGATGTATCCGCTCGCCGCACGCGCGGCACTGAAGCCGGCCACTTCGAGCTGCCCCGCGTGCGGACAGAATTCGCCCGGCGCAGCTTTGTGTACCGAGCCACGAGCGCCTGGAACGACCTTACGCTGGAGGCTAGGCGATAGTCAATCGTGAATTTTACCGTAGATTGCGATCGGTGTCTGCGGCTGGGAGCGGCCTATGTTGCCACCTGCCACTCTTTTTGCCGCGTGTTCTGTTTTACCGTGTGTATTTTTAATCACTGTATGTTTTACTGTTTTTATCCTATTGTGTATTATTAATGTAATGACGTGGATTCCACAAAAGCCATATTATGGAGGTTCCGAAATACATATCTGTATCTGTATCTGTATCTGTATCTGATACCCATTTCCTTAAACATATGACATATACTATTGGCAATAAGCAGCATTGGGTATTGAAAAGAGCGATACACGTTGCTTCTCTTCAGTCCTAATTTTTGCCGTATAGTATTGCGAAAAAGTTCGCCCCCCCCCCTCGAAACTTCAAAGTAGTTCCAGCGCCACTGCAAGTGAATGTATGTGTATGTATGTATGCCTGCCATGTGTGTGTTGTGTGTTGAATAAAACGGAAATGTGTATGTGTGCCATGTATTTATATGTAGCTTTGACTTGAACGAATCACTTGAAAGTAATGTAGGCCCTTCTCCCATATATTTGCTCCGAGTTAACATAAACTGGTTAAAGTAACTTCTTTGCCTGGCCAAATTGTCAAAAGTAAATCCCCCGAATGATCTTAGAATGTCCCTGAAAAAAACGTTGCCCCCTGGATCCGCGCCTGATAACTTCAGGCGTTATCTTCATCAGGGTAATAGAACAACGGATAGAACAGTAAGGAATGTAACGCCCAAATGAATTAGACAAGATATAATTTGTATCGTAATTGTTTTGTCCATTATAAATTAAACCCGCGACTTCCTGGGGGGGAGCAATTTTTTGCCCCCCCCTCACGTTATTTTGCAATAACGCCTACACGAACACAGATATCGTCACCAAACTTGCAGTACATTATCTAACATCACTTGTACATATGTTGGAAAAAGTAAAAATATGACGCTATGATAGGTCAGCCGGGAATGACGTCAGAGTGACGTCATGTTCTTAGGTTTTTGTTGCAAAATAATGGTTTGCGGAAAACGCTGTCAAAAGTACCATGTTTGAGATAAATTAAATTGTCTTAAATCAAATTACTGAAAATAGAGCGGGCTATCAAACTGCTATCTCGGATTTTTGAGGGTTTTTTTATTAAAAATTTCGAGAAATCCAAATACATTTTTTGTTTGTTTTTTACAAAATTTTCAAGAAAAAGTTATCCAAAAACCGGAATATATGTGATCGAGACGTCTGCGGTGAACATGTGTACCAAATTTGAAGTCCATATCTTTAAAAATGACTGAGTTAGGTCCTTTAAATGACAAAAATCGACCACCTCTCACAGCATTACTATGCATAAAAAACGCATTTCCATTTTCGCTTTTTACTTCTATTTATATGGAACAAACAATGTTCTAAGGTCATTTTTTTTTGCGTTCTAGACGAAAAACAAACTCATAAACATGTATCACAACGCCTAATGACCGTAATATGCAATTTGACCTCGTGACCTTGGATGAACTTGACCTGACCCAAGGTCATAAACAGCTTAGAAAGGTACTTAGAAGTGTCAGACACACGAATCATACCGATTTATCGACAGCTTATGCGTTTAATATCGCAATTTTGCGCGACAATTCCATCCATCGAGACCTTTTAACACGGTCAAACATTTTGTACTTGACCTGACCTGTGACGTCATCGGTGACCCCGAGGTCAACAATATTATGTTACCCTCGATACATTTTCCAGGGATATCGAATTCCCTAAGAATTTTTACATTCGGTCCAGTAGTTCCGGAGATCCGAGGGGGATGCAAAAAATAGCCCCCCCCATATAGAAAATGTCGCGGCACTCTTATCTAGGAAATGGAAGAAGAAATAAAAAGCAAATGAATAGAGGAGGGCTAAGTGGTCAGTGGTAATGTGGTCAAAAATAAGCAGGCAGGGAGTAGTCGTTGCTGAAATCAACAAGTGACTGCCCCCCACCTACGCCCCTGGGAATCGTACATTCTGACATTCGCACATACGTAACCGAGTTAGTAAGGATTGCAAGTGTGTGCCCCACTGTCTGCTGCCCCAATATCGTTGTCATCAAGAAAGGTTTGCCAGACAGTGAGGCAGGATACAATTTCATTCATACAAAGGTTGGGGAAGGCAGGTCCTGGTCTAGGCAAGCATCCATCGAGTCTTTGCTGGAACCCGGGGAGCCCCCCAGCTAAGGAAAGCTTGTTGTGTTCGGTCTCATCCAGGTTCCAGCGTCGGCTAGTTGGGGTGGCTTTCGCGCATGATGTAATGAATTGATCTATAAGTTGAAACATGATCTAATTAATTCATATTTCAAGAAAGCAGAAACGAAATAGAGGTACTATATTGCTCAACACCAATATAAATCTCTATCCCTGATTTACTATGTTTTATTTCAGATTATGCACGCTTATGCATGCTTATGTTGTTTGTTTATATACTGTTACTTAGTTCTGCAAATTTGTATTATTGTTTATTTATAATGTTACATACATTACAAACTTCATAACTTCATTCTTCTGCAACTTTGAAGATGACTTTACATACAGTTCACATTTAGCACTGCTATGGCTATTATTGTATTCAGGCTCATTTACATAAATGAGCAAATTACAAGGGATTTTTTTCTAGGCTTGTGAGGCAAGCAGGAAAAGGTTATTCATATTCACTGATCATGTGATTTTTAGTGACTTCTTTTATTTGTTTTTTTAGTAGATGGTATTGAGTTTATATGGGGGAATCTGGGGTCAACAATTGAATTCCACAAACGTGGTCCTATCCATGCTATGGTACGTGTCCGGTATAATTTTCGAGTGAATATTTCTTCAAAATGTCGTACTACTCTTGAAGCTCTGTGTTTGGTCTGAGTGAATTAGAGAAGTGAGTCTATGACTGGTGGGGCACTTCCAGTTGCAACATTAGCCGTTTTCACGAAGGATTTTACATTTGGGGCGATTGGGGCGTTTGGGGCGATTGGGTCTATAGCTCGTAAGAACAAGGCTTTTCCCGGTTATTTTTGGTATCAATCGCAATTTTATGAATTCATGAATAAGTATATGCTCTTACAATGCAATATTTCCCGTTAGCTTGCTTTGAATATTCAAATTCATGAGCAAATCTGGCAATGTTGTGTTGTGTTAGTTCCTTCTACAAAACATACCGCAAACGCCCTAAAAAGAGGCTAAAAGTATACTAGTATACTAGCTTTGATTAAATAAAATACGCAATTGACAGTTAGTTAGGGCAAAATTGAAGATAATAAGGACAAATAAATATAATATTATGATGAAAAATGCAATAAAATGTCAAAAGCATAGACAGACCTTAATTCAACGTCGCCCCGTCCCGCTGAGATCGTCCTGTTTAGAGCGGTAACTTCGTTGGTTTCCGAAAACCGGAACAATCCTTACGCATTTCGAATCACCCCAAATGGTTTTGATGTGATTAATTGATTAATTGATGAATCTCACAAAAAGCTGAAAAGACCTCAGAAAAAGCACTTATAAACCCATGAAACATGCGGGCTTTCTGCAGCCACTGTTACGAAAACTAAAAAAAATGGTTGCTCTAGATCGAACGGACGGTATGGCTGGACGCAGACCACGGCTCTGCACATACGCAACGTGACGTCAGGCGACCGGCCGGCGCCGGAGCCACTCCGGCCGGCTGGTCGCCATGTTGACCAGCCTACCGGCACCGGAGCCACGTGTATAACGTGACGTCAGGCGACTCGCCGGCCTGTCGCCATGGTAACCGAGCGGCGGCGCCTGCGCAGAGCCAGCGCAGAGCCGGAGCCAGCATTCCCGTCATCTTACAACAAATCATCAAAACCAAATCGCTAATTATCATTACTCCTTGCTTTCAAAAGTGAATATGACTGAAAATATGAATGGACTAATTCATCTAGTTTTCATTGAAATAAGCTATTATTCCTGAAAACCATGTCGTTGAAAATATGGCCATTTCCCGAACCCCGCACTTCCGGGATTCGAGCAAGATGGAGTCGCTCCAAACGCCCCAAACCGCCACAGCCATCACCAGAGCTAGTTTAAGATGAAATTGTTAATTTTAAGTTAACTATGGTGTTATCATGAAATTGGAATTTCCAGAAAAATGCATTAATTCATAAAGTTGCGATTGATACCAAAAATCACCGGGAAAAGCCGCGTTCTTACGAGCTATAGACCCAACACCCCAAACGCCCCAAACGCCCCAATCGCCCCGAACGCCACAAACGCCCCAATCGCCCCAAACGTAAAATACTTCGTGGAAACGGCTACTATAAAGCACGACTATAGCTGGCTGTCTGGCAATGTCCTTTACTTTAAGAATTTTGAGCTTTACATATATTGGGTTTGTGTGGGCTAGTCTTGCCTGATTATCAACAATCCTGACTATATTTTTCTGTAGGATAAGCAAATTGTTAAGGAGTAATTTCGGTGCGTTTCCCCATAGCAGACAGCGGTAATTAAGATAAGGCAGAACTAATGCATTATACAACAGAAATCGGTGTTTCTGACCCAAGAAATATCTAGAGCGACTTATAATCCCTATATTACGACTTATACTTGAAATATGCATAATGTGACTCTCCCACTTGAGTTCTTCATCAATATATGCACCAAGATACCTCACAGTTTCTGTATGTCCTATATGTATACCATTTAATATTTCATTGATGTCAACATTAATTTGGGATTTATTGTATATTTGATAGAATGTTTTATTGTTGTTTAAGGACAGCTTGTTCGCTTGCAGCCATTTGTATACCTTTGGTAGTTCTGTATCTAAGTTATTTTGCAATTCAGAAGTGGAATCAGCCTCAAATAAAAGGGCTGTATCATCAGCATAAAGCAATGATGTAAACTTTGATGAAATCCTGGGAAAATCATGTATGTATAAGATGAACAGAAGTGGGCCCAGAATAGAGCCCTGGGGACCCCAATACTTATTTGATTCAGGCTTGACTGGACTTTTTTATATTCTACACATTGATATCTATTTGATAAGTATGAGTCTATGATTCTCAGGAATGTATCTGTGATACCATATGAGTGAAGTTTAAGCAATAATATTCCGTGATCAATAGTATCAAAAGCCTTTTTTAGGTCTAAGTAGATACCACAGTTCATTTTGTTTGATTAAAACCCCCTGATTACTTTATCTTGCAGGGGGGCCGGGTGGCTCAGTTGGTAGAGCGTCGGACTCGGAATCCAAGGGTTCCGGGTTCGAGTCTGGCTACTGGCTCAAGTCATTCGGTTCCCCGCCCCGGAGGGGAGTGGTTCTCTTCCCCACCCGCGGCGGCATATAGCTATAGGCTGGACTACAGGGTGGGCGAGAACTCCTCCCCCCCAAAAAAAAATGAGCAAGCAAAATGAGGCATAATATGTTGAGTATCCCTTCCTAAATCCAAATTGATTGGGACAAATTATGCTATTGTTGGAGACATGTTCCATGACGCGGACATGGATCACTTTCTCTAGAATTTTTGATATATATGGAAGGATACTGATTGGTCTATAATTGGTCATTTGTGTTCTATCACCTGATTTATAAATATGTTTTATGACAGCAATTTTGAGCCTGCTTGGAAACTTCCCCTGGTCAAGACAGATATGTATAAAGTAGACAAGCTTGTCTATGATTGCCATAAATGTTAACTTAAAGATTCTTGCGTTTATTTTATCCACTCCAATCTCCATGTCCCACATTTTGCATGCTTTTAATTATAGATATAAGTTCATCATTATTAGTATGTTGCAAATTATTTGTTGTGTCTTTGCAAGGGTCCCCAATGAACTCAAGAGCCACCTCAGGACACCCTTTCATGTTTTGTTGCAGGGTTTTCCCAACTGAGCTGAAGAAGGCATTACATTCCTCTGCAATTTCTAAATTATCCTAAACATGTTTGTCTTCATTGTTTTTAAAGTAATTTGGAATGTATTATGATATGATTTTCCAGTAGTATGAGCAAGGGTGGTGAAATGCCCCGTCCTGCTGGACGACGTCGGAGAACAAAATTGGTCTTTTTCTTGACAGGTTGTCTATTTTTTCATCACAAATGATCCATCAGAGGAGCCACATGCTACATTTTTTGCATGCCTGTGCTTTTTACATCGAATCGTGGGCTATCCGAGGGCATTTTCCACTGAATTGGTTCACACATGAAAATGCACAGTCTACCAAAAAAATATGCGTCCCAGTCTACCAAAAAAATACGCGTCCCACATAGCAACAGTGATATCAGTTTGGCAGCATATTAAACCACAAGTAAAGTTGTTTTTATAGACCATACAAAACTACCAAGTTGTCTGCAAAATACTATTTCAGTCGACAGCGGTTTGGGAGAACCGCGGAAGACCACTCATAGACTTTAAACGGGAGACTCTCCGCCGTCCAACCCTCGGATCTGCGAGTTTAATCAGTCAGCTTCGCTGCATAGTAGAAATGGTATACATTTTGGAACAAATTTAGAAACCCAGAGTATATTTTAGATTGTTGACCAATGACTATGGAGACATGATGGCAGCATTTTACAACCTCGATTTGGAGCAATCATCGCTTTCGGAAGCAACGCATGCTATTTTTTTAAGCAATGCTGTGAAGCACCACCTTTTTCAGAGTTCAAGGTAAGGTTAACTTAAAATAATTATTAATATGCTCAAAAACTGGATAAAATAAATCCCATAGCAAATAGGGTAAACTTATCATGTCAACACATCATACTTGGCACGTAACTGGTTGAGGTGGTGGTGTTGACTGTTGGTGTTGTAATTTGGGAAATGCCAAAACATTAAACTTTCATGTCAATGTTATTGGTGGTGTATTGGTGTCTAGAAGTCATCCCAGGCAAAGGGTTGTAGTCAGTTTAAAGGGAGAAAACGGTAAACAACTGTAACCCCGGACACGCCCTAACAACATACTTTTCGTGCTATTGTTGATGTAGTGTGTGGGTATCGACTTCATCACCAATAGCATGCAAAGTATGGTATTATGATGTGTCCGGTGTTAATATTTGGTATTAGGATGTGTCCGGTGCTAATGTTTGGTATTAGGATGTGTCCAGTGTTAATGTTGTCTACCCTACCTGTAAAAAGTCTGATTAAATTAAAAACTGCTTGTGTTTGGCCTTTGGGCGAGTTTGACCATAAACCCACCATTAGTAAATAGGTAATCCCTATAATATACTTACCCATCGATAGCAAATATCACATTTAGTAACTATGGATGTCTTCCCCAAGACATTTTCCACCATAACTAATTCTAACTTCAATCATTATTATCTCGCCGCTTTCGTCTTCTCGCCCGTCGCCAAACTTTGTTTACACGCCAGCTGACGGCGACCTACAAGATCGCGGTCAGCTGATCGCCGTCAGCTGTCGTCAGCAGCTGGCGTGACGGCGTTCACGGCGCCCCGGCTATGACGTCGCAAAACTTATTTACGCTGAATAAGTTTTGTGACGTCATAGCCGGGCCGCCATGAATGCTGTCTGTACTTGTCGGTCGTCGTCAGCTGGCGTGTAAACAAAGTTTGGCGACGGGCGAGGCGACGGAAGCGGCTAGATAATAATTATTGAAGTTAGAATTAGTGCAAATGTAATGGGGAAGACATCCATAGTTACTAAATGTGACATTTGCTATCGATTGGTAGGTATATTATAGGGATTAACTAATATCTAATGGTGGGTTTATGGTCAAAATCACCGACCTTTGACTTTGGGTAATAGTTCAGTAATCCCCCCCCCCCCCCTGCAGTCTATGGTGTTCTGCAGGTCCCTAATAGAAGAAGAGTAGTCAGTTGACGGTAATATTACAACAGACTGAAAAGTGGTCTATCTTTTGACTGTCTACAAGATGGTCTGGGGAGTTGGCGGGGGGGGGGGGCAGCCCCTGGTAGTTTCTGCAGCGCAGCGAGCGAATGCGAGCGGCTCATTCTAAACGTGGGTCCCTGGCCCTGCGACCGTAATTGCTGTAACTAAATGTTAGGTCAGGTTTATTATGTATCGTTTTTGGTTACGTCATGGCCTTTGTATTACTAGAACACTTTTCTGTTTGTCATAAATTAAACAACAAAATACTCACATTAAATGAAAAAATATTGTTTAGGACTCTTTTCTTCTATATGGACCTCAAGAACTTGACAATGTCTTTAATCTTGCATCAGCTACAGAGTAGCATATCAGAGCTTCTGCAACTTTATTTTTTCATGTATGATCAATATTTCACAGAGTATAAATATAAATATTGCGTCAACGACCGATATTGCATTAGTGTTGCTGGAGAACCATTTTCCAACTTTCTATTTGGTCGGAGAACCATAGTCTATTTTTACCACCCATGAGTATGAGTGATGAGGATTTTCCACATTTGTTTTGCATCATCCTTATTCGCCTCAAGCTCATCCTGTATATATTTGCACTTGGCACCCCGGATCAAGGTGTTTAGGATATTTCTGTATTTAACATATTTGTTTATATTTTCTTTTGTGGGGTTCTTTTATTTTACGTTAAAGGGAGTGTGCCTATGGTTTTGGAATGTCAAAAATATTTGCATACGTTAAGTAGCTATTGGTTTGATTGTTGTATATGATGAAATTCACATCTGGAGCCCCTTTAGTTGAACTTTCAATTATATTGCTTTTTTGCTTATTGTCTATTTCGATATCTATAAAACGACCGCCACAATGGTGATGTTATGTAAAACGTCGCACATAAGACAAAACAATTGCGGTCACATCATGCAAGATAGAAAGACAAGTTTTGCACAGCACGTTCTTGCTGCTGTGCACTTTATGATGTGCAAGTTTCGTAGCTCTAAATTGATATTTTCTTCAAAAAAATGGCCATCAGCCATCATCGAGAAAAAAATGATGGCCGTCCAGTTTCTGTTCGGCTGCTGCTGTCAGCGTTCACGAGCTGCTTTGTTGAAGTGCTATTGACCGGTGCTAACAATATGCTAGCAGTTTAATCGATAGTTGCAGTGCTTCTAGTAGCGGAAGCCCTCTGGAGTCTACCCAATAACATTTTGCTCCCAGCAAGTTCCTGGAGACTTTGGAATATCTCAGCAACTAGGGCGAATCTGGAGAAACGAAGTCATGAGTCAATTTCAACCTGACGGCCGAACGAACGGCCGTTCGAACCTGACGGCCGTGGTGTTCGGACGTGTGTCCGGCGCTCTCCTGACGGGGAGATAGAGTGAAGGTGTTTCAGTCAATAGAGGTGTTCCGAGTCGTATTTGAGATAGTTAGTTGTCAATAGGCTTTATATAAATATTGTGGGGATTAATTTAGTTATTATTATATTTTTGCTTGACAACCCTAATTGATATTATCGCTGAATTATCAATAAAGGACTTAGGTATTGGGAGTGCGCCACATTGCCGTGTGCAAAATCTTTGTTTTCAAATAGTTTTTCCATTGAAAGTGTTGGTCCACAAACCAAACCATTGAAAGTGTGATATACTCATAACCATTTAGGATTCCTGAGACATCATGGAGGCCATAGGTGAGATTGTGGATGAAGCAATCCACTTCTATAGCAACAAGGGTTTCCTTTCAGAGTTAATGATGAAAGCAGAACAACTAGAGGTGGATACAGGTCTAGCAAAGAGAGAAAGAGACAACCTATCCGCAGAGTTGGAAAAATGCAGATTGACGGAGGAAAAACTGTCTAGTGATAATAGGAAACTTAAGCAGGAACTTAAGGAACTGCGTGACGTTGTTGACAAAAATGAACAGTATGGCAGGAAGGACACTCATTCTCAGTGGTGATGGCCTTCCGCCAGGACAATCAAGGGAGTCAGGGGAACTGGATGACCCAGCGGACACAAAGCAGGTGGTGGAGGGGGTGATCACGAATAAGCTAGGTGTAAATCTTGAGGGAAAAATCACAGCTTGCCACCGCCTGAGGAACCAGAAGCGAGTCATAGTCAAATTTGAAAGTATAAATGACAGGCAAAAAGTGTATGAGGCAAGGTTCTCAAACTCCAATGCGAACCAAGCAACCAGAGTTATCATACATGCAAATTTAACAGCAAAGAGAGCTGCCCTTGTGAACAGGCTGGCAGAGATGAAGTATGGTAACATGATTACATCCTACCACACAAGGAATGGACAGGTGTTTGCTCGCAAAACAATGGGACAAAAAATTATGCCCATTCATCCGGATATGAGTGATGATGAGATCCTGGATATCATGGCACAAGCCCCCATCAGGCATACGAGAGGAACTCACCAGACGTACCCTACAAGGGACAGAGAACACAGGGGTGAGACCCAGGTGAAATCATTCATGCGGTCCCAGACCATCAACAGGATCCCCCCAGGGCGGGTTGCTGGCATGAGGGCAGACCTTGAGGATCTCATAGTGCCATCCCACAGAGCTAACCGTGGTCATGGACCTGGGACGTTTCAGCGGCATTAAAACTATGAGATAAACTGCACATTTGTATAATTGTTGAATCAGTCACAGTTGCCATTGGGGTTGGGGTGTGATCTGGGGCTGGTGCGTTGGGTGTGCTTTCCCCTGCTAGGCAGGTTGGCTGGGTTGTCCAGGGGTTGGCCCTTCCACTGTGGCTGGCTGCTGTGGTGTTGTGTCGTTGGATGCAGTCTGTAGATGTGGCGCTGTGCTCTCTTGGTTACCTACTGATGATATGCTGCACCTAAAAATACTAGACATATGTGTACATTGAGCACACTCTAAATTGATACCAATTTGAACAAGGAAAGGCATCCTGGACAGATGAGTTAGAGGCTCATCTGTGAGTGATTGAGGAGAATGGACGGATGCATGTCTGTGTGGCATGAGTGCGAGGAACCCCCTCATAGCACTTTTTGCCACCAGTTTGTAACCAAGACTCCAGGCTCTGTGGTGTGTGAGGCACTCCCTCATATCACTACACTTGCCATGTTTTAACAGCACCTGGTCCGCAGCATGGGTGTATGAGTGCCCCTCATAGCACCTTTTGCTGTGTTACCTGTTTTAACTGTTTTAAACTGTTTTAACATTTTTTTTTATGAACCCCAGGATGCCAGCCCAGTTGATTAATTGGTATAACCTGCACCTGTGTGCTGATAAACTGACTCCATTAGGAGTGCACTGATGAAAATGCAACCAGTTTGGCATCTGTCGGTGCAATTGTGGGTGCCAGGGGTGATGTGCTGGGTTTGCGGGCTAGTTCCCCTTCTGCGGCACCCTATTGCTGGCCATGGTGTGAGATGGCATCTTTGTGTGCGCCCTGTGGTGCCTGCTGCCTGGTGGCGGGTGGTAGGCGCAGTGTGCTTGTCCGGGATCATGGCCCCGATCATTGTGGCTTGTGGCATCATATTTAACCCGCGCACTGCAGGGGCTTTGCGCCGAACACGAGCTGCAGGGGGGGGGGGGTGGGGTTGATTTCCGCCCTCCCCCCTGAGATCTCGAAAACTACGCAAAGTAGCGAGAAGCGGAAAAGGCATTTGATAGCTTCACACATGTTCTATCGAAAGTATTTCAGTGTTTTTTTTAAGTCAGGTCAAAATTGAGGTCACCAGAGGTCATCAAAGGTCAAATTTTCCAGTTTTTTTCTCCTGTTTTAGGACATCGCTCCAGAAATTCCCATATATCTCAGAAACGATGATAGTTAGAAACAAACAGAGAAAAGCAAACGCCAGCCAGTGAAATTTATAATCGCTGAAGTGTCCTCAGATTTGATCTCAGGTCAATATTTGAGGCTCCAGAGGTCAAAAAGAAAAGAAAAATGAATTTTGTTTTGCTAAATCGTTTTATGCTATTAACTTTTTACTTACTAAAGATAACGGAAAACTCTTTACGCCATTGTGTTTATCTTGTCAAGGCGTTTTGAATGATATATATGGTGACCTTGTTAAGTCAACTTAACAATTTGACCTAAGGTCAAGGTCAAGTGGTGACTCAAGTAGAGCATGTTGCATATGGGAAGACGTGTCTCGACGAGACAAACACATTGATGTCTGTTTTACTTCTCTATCTTCATTATGTCGAGAGTTATTGACAAAAGAAGTGATGGTGACCTCGCATGACCTCAAATGACCTAATAGGGGTCACTGAACAAAACTTACACTTGGATTATCAAGAATATCCTATAATAACATGATCCAGAAGTAATTGGACTAGTACCATGGATATCCTTGAAATAGGAAGCATTTGTATATTTCCCCATTGACTTATTATGGGGAGGTTACGAAATTGACCTGACCTTAGGTCACCGATATGCAAATTCCGGGTTAAACGTATTGTAAGTACTGATGCCCTCATGACATCCTGTAAGTTTCAACCTGATCGGTGAAAAACTCTGGCTTTGGCACAACTGCAAGCATTTTTGGTGGTGGGGTCACTTGACCTGGTCTGGTGACCTGACCTGAGATGACCCGAGCACATTTTTTTCTCAAAGTGTGCGCGATTGATGTTCTAACAGGTGTATCAAAACCCGGCGGCGCTGCACGCCGCCGTTTTTTCGCTATCTTTGAAAAACATGGGGGGGGGGGCGGAAATCACCCCCCCTGCAGTGCGCGGGTTAAAGAAGAAAAATGGGTTGAAGGTGTAGCCTTGTGCCAGTTATCAAGCCTGATACACGAAGACAAAAATCAATACTCCCTTACCTTTTTTGGCGCTGCTGGTACCTATTACCCTGGGTCTCATCTTACCTGTTTTGGCACTGCTTGTAGCTAGTGCCCTGGGTCTCATCAGTCGTCTCATCAGTCACCTGCTCCTTGATTATAGGTGTCATCACCGTCCAGTAGAGTTGTCTTAAACGCGCATGATCTTCTTGCTCTGTAGTTTATTACAGTCTGTAGCGATAGGTTTGTCAAGGAAAAATAAGGAATCGACTATTTTACAGGATAGGATGCAGAGCGTACAGATGAAAGCGGTTTCTGTAAACACACAGACAGTAGTAGCACCGCGTCGGCACGAGCAAAGCAGATATCAGGGATCCACACCGCGTTAGCACGAGCAAAGCAGATCTCATAGACGTCCATGCAAGTGCAGTGCACCTCTCAAATACGGATGCAATGACCCATATTAAGCAAGGGGACGTACATTTCCAAACTTAGCAAGCACAAAATGACATGAAAGCATCCATGCTAGGACAATAGTACAACGAAGAGCAATGCAACCGCCCGAAATAAGGAACATCATGAGCCATGACCCACCAGAAGTGTTTCCCAATCCGACGGTGATGAGTTCAAGTGCAAGCGCCAAGCACTAACCAAAACTTGTTATGATCCTGCCATGCTTGGGACATAGGCATGCACACATGCAGCCTGCAGCTTTACATACTACATTCACAAGACATCTGCAAATGGAGGAGAGCGCGAGGTTATGTGTTGGTCACCACATCCTCCCCACCGTGTTCGCAATAGCGTACACAACTAAACTAATCCGAGTCACCGAGTTCCTCTCCGAATCACTCAGGTCCACTCTGCCCTCGTCTTGAGTGTTCACTTCGAGTCGCACTCGCGCCGCTCCCCCGCCAGATGGAGCAAAGCGAGAGTTCACCAAGGTTCTGCACTATTGCTAGCTCCACAGGCGGTGACACATTTCAGCAGCGCCAGCCTTCACGACACCAGCGCCGCTGCACGCGGACATGGCCGGACCGCGCTAGGCGGCACACTCCGACACACCGAGCAGCACCCGCCTCGGCCGCTGACGCCGCCTCAGCCGCAGACGCCGACTCAGTCGCAGACGCCGCCCCAGCCGCAGCCGCTGCCCCAGCAGCAGCCGCTGCCCCAGCCGCAGACGCCACCTCAGTCGCAGACGCCGCCTCAGCCGCAGACGCCGCCTCAGTCGCAGACGCCGACTCAGTCGCAGACGCCGCCTCAGTCGCAGACGCCGCCTCAGTCGCAGACACCGCCTCAGTCGCAGACGCCGCCTCAGTCGCAGACGCCGCCTCAGTCGCAGACGCCGCCTCAGCCGCAGACGCCGCCTCAGTCGCAGACGCCGCATCAGTCGCAGACGCCGCCTCAGTCGCAGACGCCGCCTCAGTCGCAGACGCCGCCTAAGTCGCAGACGCCGCCGCAGCAGAAGACGCCGCCTCGGTCGCAGCCGCTGCCCCAGCAGCAGACGCCGCCCCAGTCGCCACCGCAGCCTCGGCCGCTGCGGATAGGGATCGAAAACGGGTAAACACAAGGACCCGTCCCACGAGGATGAGAGGAAACCGGACCTTCGTGTGCTACTCTTCGTGCTACTCTTCTGCTTCTTCTAGCAGGCCAATCTTCGCCACAGGACGACGATAAACCGCTCCAGTTGCCGTCTTCAGCTTAGCAGAGCGCACGCGACCATCTCTTCCAGTGAACACCTCCGTTACGCGTGCGTTACGGCCCAAAACCTCGGGGAACGCTTTCTTCCGCCATCAGCACCACATCTCCGACCTTCAAGTTCCTATTGTCCTCTTGCCATTTGCTCCGAGCGATCAATGACGGCAGGTATTCACGGCGCCACCTGTTCCAGAAGTGGTCAGCCATTGTCTGAGCCTGCCTCCATCGTTTTCGGCTGTTCACTTCTTTCCCTTGGAACTTCCCGGGTGACAGGTTCGCGTTCGCACAGCCTAGGAGCAGGTGGTTTGGCGTCAGCGGGTCAAGATCTCGTCCATCCATGCTGACATAGGTCAGCGGGCGTCCGTTCACCATAGACTCAACTTCAGCGAGGACAGTATGAAGCACCTCATCGGTGAGACACCTGCTTCCCACAACCATCTTCAGGGCTCTCTTCACACTACCTATCAGTCTTTCCCAAATGCCTCCCATATGCGTAGCACCTGGTGGGAGGAACACCCACTCTATCCCGCGTTGACTGAGCTCATCTACTAGTCTTGATTGCTCCCACTCTGCCAGTGATTCTCTGAGCTCTCGTTCGCCTCCGACAAAGTTGGTGCCATTGTCCGAGTGCAGGGCCTTTGGCTTTCCCCGCCGAACGATGAGGCGCCGCAACGCGAGCAGGAAACTGTCGGTATCCAGACTCTGAGCGAGTTCTACATGCACAGCTCTTGTAGCGAAGCAGGTGAACAACATCCCATAACGCTTTTCCGTCTTGCGAAATTTCTTAACTTCAATGGGACCGAAATAATCCACACCGACTGTGCTGAATGCGCACCTGTCATCAAACCGGTTGCCCGGAAGATCTGCCATCTTCGGCATCTGGGGGCTGCAGCGCCTCCGCTTACACAGCTGACACTTGTGAATCACGCGCTTCACCAGCGATCTCCCTCGACATGGCCAGTAACGCAGACGGACCTCGGTCAACGTGCGCTCCATCCCGGAGTGAAGCACTTGCTGATGCGCGTCTGCTATGATCAGGTGGGTGACTCGATCTTCTGTAGGCAGAAGAACAGGGTGTTGGCTTGCAAACGCCAGTGGTGCGTAATCCAGTCGTCCACCAACGCGGAGGATGCCTTCATTGTCAATGAACGGTGACACATGTTGCAGGTGACTGGGTCGGTGTACCGAGCTTCACTCTCTCAGACTTCGGATCTCGCTCTCGAAGTGCCGGCCCTGGACATTACGCACTATGATCGTCTCCGCTGCCTCCAGTTCGGCGGCGGACAGAGGGCCCACGGCGGGCTGTTGATTGCTGGATCCATGCTTCACGTGGAGGTTCCGGACAAACCGTACCACCCATGCAACCACTCTTGTGTATCTCACCCATGACGAAAATCTCGCTGCATCTGGAAGAGGTTCGTCTGTGGTACACCTGACAGTAGTAGCGCAGATGACTCGAACTTCAGGGTCTGTTGAGCTCAGTGTGCCTGTGACACTCTGAGATGGCCACTCATCTTCCTCTCGTTGTAGGAAGTATGGTCCTTTCAGCCAACTTGGCTCGATCAGCAGTTCTGCTATTGACTGACCGCGAGAGCAGGCATCTGCTGGGTTCAGGTGAGTCGGCACTTTCTTCCACTGACTCGGCTCAGAGGACTCTCGAATCTCCGCGATTCGGTTCGCCACGAAGGTGTGGAAGCGACGACTCTCATTGCTCAAGTACTGCATAACAACGTTACTGTCGCTCCAGAACACTGTTCTGTGGATCTCGTATGTCAGCTCTCGGCCAATGGTCTCCGCCAGGCGAGATGCCATCACTGCCGCCTGTAGCTCGAGTCGAACTATCGATATCTGCTTCAACGGTGCGACCCGTGTCTTCGCTGCGATAAAGTTGACGTCAATTTGACTACCTTGTTCCGTTCTGAGGAACGCCACTGTCCCAAAGGCCGACTCTGATGCGTCGCAGAAGATGTGTATCTCATGCTGCAGTTCGTCACCTTCGCTGCTTCTGTGCAGGCACCTCGGCACGACCAGGTCTTGCAACTGCCAGAGCTCAGCCACCCAAGCTTCCCAGAAGCGTTGTTCCGGATCTTTCAATTTCTCGTCCCACCCGTGTCCATGGGCCCACAGTCTTTGGACGAGCAGCTTTGCTTGCAGCGTGAATGGCGCTGCTATTCCGAGCGGGTCGAACAGGCGAGCGACAGTAGAGACGACTTGCCGCTTCGTGACTCGTGTGTTGTCAGTTTTGATGACTCGAATGCCCAGAGTGTCTTCCACGGGGTTCCATGGGCACCCAAGCACGTTCTCTGTAGGTCTGTCCGTACCCTGGCAAGCTCGCTCACTTTCTGGGACGTCGAGCATGACTTCCTCTGAGTTGCTTCGCCACTTGGTGAGTCGAAATCCTCCCTTCGACACCAGCTCCATGACCTCTCTTCTCATCGCCTTCGCGTCTGCAACTGCTTTTTCAGTCCTCAGAAGATTATCCATGTACACGTTGTGTTGAACTGCAGTCACGGCTTCTCGGGAGATATCTGTATCTACCTGGTGATCCGATGCCGTCTTACACAGGACGTAGTTGGCTGAGGCTGGGCTGCACCTGGCCCCAAATATCGTCACTTTCATGTTGTAGGCATCTGGTGGTTTCTCTGGGTTGAGATCTCTCCAGAGGAAGCTGAGCGAGGGCTGATCTTCTGGGATCACGCGCACTTGATGGTACATCTGTTCAACGTCACCGACGATAGCCACGGCCTCCTCTCGGAATCGCAGTAGCACACCCGGGAGACTCAGGAGCATATCGGGCCCCGTCAGTAGCTCACAGTTGAGAGATGTGCTTTGATAGGTGGCAGCAGCATCGAATACCTGTCTGAGTTTGCCTGGCTTATTTGGGTTCGTGACTCCATGATGTGGTAGATACCATCGTCGGGGGTAATACCGCATGATTTCCTCTTCGGTGATCCTCTGGGCGAACCCCTGGTCCAGATATCCTTGTATGATCTTCTGGTATTGCCTTGCCTTTTCCGGCTGCCGCCTTTCCTTTCCTTTCTCCAACTCCTTTCCTTTCTCCAACTGTTGCAGACGCTGGAGTGCCATGCTGCGGTTGTCCGGCAGTCTCGTGTTGCTCACTTTCCACAGCAGCCCTGTTTCGTACCTGCCTTCTCCAATCATCCTTGTGGTGTCCTTCATGATTTTCTCAGCTCGGGCTTCGTTCAACGTCCTTGCCGACCTCTGCTCCACCTTGACGCCGAAAGACTCAGTCTTCCACCAGTCCTCGACTGCAGTCGCCAGGTCCTGTTCCACTGGACCCTTACTGATGAGCATAACTTGTCGGAGTCTTCCTGGTACCAGCCCCTTCACTGAACCTGTCAGCGTCCACCCAAACGCCGTCTTCACCGCCACTGGCTGGCCAGGTCTACCGACTCTTGCTTCTTGCTGGAGGACTGCTTCGATGACATTCGCCCCAAGCAGCAGCTTGATCTCCACCCCCTTGTAGTCTGGGATGTCCAGGTCTGAAATGTGTTCCCACTTACATCTCTGTGCGGCGGTTATCTGCGGCGGCTTCACGTTGAGTCTGGGAACTGAGAAGGCTTCCGGCACTTCTATCGGTGACTGAGTCTCGCCCCTGGGTTTCACCATCAGCTTCACCTTCTGCGAGCTTTGGGGCTTTCCACTCCCTTCTACGTTCTGGAGACAGAGGCCGCTCTGTGTTCCTGTGATCTTCAGGGAGGTTAGCACATCTGCAGTGCAGAGTGAGGTTTGCGAACCCGGGTCAAGCAGCGCAAACACGTCTTCAAACTTGTCGCCTGGACCGTGGATGCGGACCGGCACTATCTGCAGCAGGGTCTGGGAGTCGTCTTCTGGGAATGAGGCCGCCACTGTCCGACAAACTGCTGTTTCCGCTTGCGCTGGCTCCTGAGCGTCATCTGATGGACGCGTCTTTCCAGTGACCTGCGCCTGCTGCTGAACGTATCCTGCAGGACACGCCCTTCGGACAACATGTTTACTGCCATGCAGTAGATCATGATGTCGCATGGTACAGCCTTCCCTTCCGCACGGTTTCGCCCAGCGGCAGGTTCTGATCAGGTGGCCGTGCTGTAAGCATACAAAACACAGGCCTCGATCTGCCACGAACTGAGCCCTGTCGTTCACAGGCCAGCCGGTGAAGAGGTTGCAGACCGCCAGGTGGTGTGCTCCATCACAACAGACGCATGCACGCTGGTCAGTGCCGGTCGTCAGAGTGACTCGCTTCGTTGGTGTCTTTCGCTCCACCATGGACGTAGCAGGTGTGATGCAGTTCAAAGCTACTCTGACTTGACCGTCAAGCCATCTGCTGAAGGTGGCTAGAGTAGGTGAGCTGGGTTCTGAGTCGATCTCGTACTTGCTCCACTCTCTCCTGAGATCAGGGGGCAGCTTCTCGACCACTCTTTGGAGGTTCTCATGGCTGTGGAGGTCGCCCTCACAGTGCAGGCTCTGGAGAACAGTCACGGTGCAGTTGACCGTCATGTACAACTCCTCCAGGGCGGCGGCACCGGAAACGCTCAGACGTGGCGCTCCGAAGAGGGCGCTGAGGTGGGCACGGACGATGTCCTTTTGACGGCCGAACCTCTCCTTCAGCACCTCGAGAGCGCTGCCGTACAGGTCTGGGTTGTACATGAACCCTGCGATCGTCTTCTTTGCTAACCCTGTGACTGATGACTGAAGGTGCACCGTCTTTTCCGTCTCTGACAAGCTCTCCTGGTTGTCCACCAGTGCTTGAAATAGGCCGAACCACTGGGGCCAATCAAGTGAGTTTCCACTGAACTGTGGCAGCGTCACCTTGGGGATACTCTTGCTGAACACAGTGCAGCGATGTCTACCTGAATTCTTGCCACGTTCGGAATCGGCGCCGACGACCTGCTCTGCTCCAGGCCCCTCCTCACCCTCTTCTGCTGAGTCAGGTTGGTCTTTAAAGTCGTGTCTACGCTCCCACTGTAAATCATCCAGTGCTGCCTTCTGAAGGCTCGCTTCCAGTATTGCTCGTTGGTGGGCATCTGCTGCTTCCTGCAACATGCGCTTCCTCTTCAGTTCCTCTTCCTCTTCAGTTCAGTTCCTCTTCTCTTGTTGTTCAATCTGAAGTAGTTTTTGTGTCTGGGCAAGTTCCACCTTCTTTAGGCGTTCCTGTATCTCAGCTTCTCTGGCCCTTGCCACTTCTGATCTCTCTGAGACTCCAGAACTTGCGGGACGACTGCTGGCTGACACCACAGAGGGTGCTTCATCCTTCCTGGCTTCCAGGTGTTCTCGGATTCTTTCTATAGCCTCTGAATGCTGCTTATCCACATCTTCTATGTACTTCTGAGCCAAGATGATTTCTTCCTTTTCTGTAAGGTGAGTGGTGCAATGGTCATGTGCTTCTTGCACTGCTTCCAAAGCCAAGTCTAACTCCTTGAGCACCCTTGTCAACTCAGTGCGACTTCCTTTAGCCTCTATGATGATGAATGCCCTCCGCCTTGTCCTCGTCAATGTTCCTAGCTTCCTTGCACGTGCTTTCTTGAGGACCTTCAGCTTGTCTTCCTCCATGGTCTTCAGCTAGCAATGGACACTTCTGAAACTGTCATCACCGTCCAGTAGAGTTGTCTTAAACGCGCATGATCTTCTTGCTCTGAAGTTTATTACAGTCTGTAGCGATAGGTTTGTCAAGGAAAAATAAGGAATCGACTATTTTACAGGATAGGATGCAGAGCGTACAAATGAAAGCGATTTCTGAAAACACACAAACAGTAGTAGCACCGCGTCAGCACGAGCAAAGCAGATATCAGGGATCCACACCGCGTTAGCACGAGCAAAGCAGATCTCATAGACGTCCATGCAAGTGCAGTGCACCTCTCACATACTGATGCAATGACCCATATTAAGCAAGGGGGCATACATTTCCAAACTTAGCAAGCACAAATTGACATGAAAGCATCCATGCTAGGACAATAGTACAACGAAGAGCAATGCAACCGCCCGAAAAAAGGAACATCATGAGCCATGACCCACCAGAAGTGTTTCCCAATCCGACGGTGATGAGTTAAAGTGCAAGCGCCAAGCACTAACCAAAACTTGCTATGATCCTGCCATGCTTGGGACATAGGCATGCACACATGCAGCCTGCAGCTTTACATACTACATTCACAAGACATCTGCAAATGGAGGAGAGCGCGAGGTTATGTGTTGGTCACCACAATAGGCTTAGTCCATCCTGATCTCATAAGTCATTTAACTGATTCTGCCAATCAAGTCTCATCCAGTAGGTATTGTTGATGCAGTCCTTGGTTTATCCTAATCTGCTTACTGAATAATGTTCTATGGTATCCATGATGTCCCGGGGAAACACGTTTGCAGAGCCTAGTGGTGGTTCAGCAATGTCACTTGGATCCTTGATCCAAGAAAAATGTAACCTCTTTGAAAGTCTCGATCTTAGCGAACCGGAGCAGAGACTACTACAGGACAGAGCTGACACTCTCATTGGGTGCCGTTTGTTCTCGCCACTCAAACTTGGTGATCAGGACAAATCACTTAGAGCAACAAATTCATTTCGTTTGCTTCATCAAAACGTTCGAAGTTTGATCAAAAAGGGAGAAAATTTCAAAGATTTCCTTTTTAACACTGGCATACCATTCTCTGTCATTCTAGTTAGTGAAACATGGCTAAGAGAAGGCGTAGGTCAGATTGATATACCAAATTATTCGTTTTGCGGCAGAAATCGTTTGGAGAGAATAGGCGGAGGTGTAGGTATTTATGTAAACGATTACATCGATTTCAGCGCCCGTAGGGATCTGTGCGTGGACAGTCCTGCAATGGAAAACGTGTGCTTAGAAATTAACCGAGGAAATGTTAAAAATATTGTGGTGGTCTGTATCTACAGGCCACCTGATACACATTCCCAACATTCCTGAATGAGATTGATAATCTTTTGGAAAAACTGCGAAATTCCAACAAGACAATATTTATTGGTGGCGACTTTAACTTAAACTTGCTTAGCTACAACACAGATAATCAGACCACTCAATTCATTGATCTCCTAATATCTCACAACCTACTGCCCTCTATTAGCAGACCCACCAGGGTGGGTGCAAACACAAACACGCTTATTGATGCCTTCTTCACCAACTACCTGGGCCCTGCAACTTCTGGTGTAATTATGGAATTAAGCTTATCAGATCATTTCCCCATATTCTTAGATACTCCTCTGAAGGAAGTTGAGAAAAGTAGGAGCAATAGGATCCTCTACCGGAGAAAGAATACCCAGTCTGGAGTATCCCTACTCAATGAGTGGCTTATACACAAGTTTGCTGAATTTAGATACCTAGAAAGTCCTGACACAGCTGTTCGTGTCTTTTGTGAGACTGTCAGATCCAACATTGACCACTTTTTGCCTATTGAAAAAGTATGCCGTAAAACCACTCCCCTCAAGCCTTAGATAACTCTGAGCATCCTGATTTCAATCAATGCTAAAACTGCATTATTCAAAACTGATTTACAAAATAAGACACCCGAACATTTAGCAGCATTTAAAGTTTACAAAAATCGGCTTCGGAGTGTCATCAGAGCAGCCAAAAAAAAACATTTCCAAGATCAAATTGACAGGCACAAAGGAAATAGTAAGAAGATTTGGAAGGTATTGAATGAGGCTTGTGGACGTGAGCACAATAAACCGACAAACATAAAGTGTCTCAAGACATAAAAAGGTATAGTAGACAATCAGCAGGACATTGCCAACATTTTGAATGCATTTCTCACCACTATTGGTCCAAAATTAGCGCAATCTGCTCCACCTAGCCCAACCGAACCAACTGCATTCATACATGATGAAGTACTTGGCACCTGCTTCTTAAGTCCAGTAACCCCTGCAACTATTAGAAACATCCTAGCTGAGCTTACAAACAAGGGAGATGGTACTGAACCAATCACGAATAGAATATTGAAATTATTGTCTCCTAGTGTGTCATCCCCATTAAGCCATTTAGTTAATATCTGCTTCTCAACCAGTATATTTCCTGAATCCCTGAAAGAGTCAGTTGTCACCCAGGTCTACAAAGCTGGCCGTAAAGATGACTCTGGAAATTATAGACCAATTTCAATCATTTCACCTCTCTGGAAAATTATAGAAAAGTGCATAGTTGAGCGACTCAACAGTTTCCTAAAACATCACGATATATTGAGTAGCTCGCAGTATGGTTTTCGAACGAATCATTCGACAGAACACACCCTATTAAATTTTATTGATTTTGCTAGTGAGGAAAAAGATAATGGCAATTATGTTCTTGGCATTTATTTGGACTTAAAAAAGGCATTTGATTCTGTGAATCATGAAATCCTATGCAAGAAACTTAGTAAATACGGTATCCGAGGAAATGCACTTATGCTCATACAAAATTACCTAAGCAACAGGAGGCAGAGAGTACAAATCAATGATAAGGAATGTAAAGTAATTTCTAATGGGCGAAAAATCACTTGCGGGGTGCCTCAAGGCAGTGTTTTAGGTCCGCTGCTATTTCTGATATATGTCAATGACCTCAAAAATGTATCTGCATCATTCAAGATAATCACATTTGCGGATGACACAAACCTCTTTTTGTCCCACCACAATCTGACTGAGTTATGAAAATTAGCAAATAATGAACTATCCAAAGTAGAGAATTGGTTTGCTTGTAACCAGCTGAGCCTAAACATAGCCAAGACATCGTGCCAATTGTACACTAATAAAAGAGTTGTAGCGCCGCTTGTCATCCTCCTCAACAATATACACCTAAAAAATGAGAAATATGTTAAATTTCTTGGAGTTGTAGTGGACGAGGCTCTTTCATTCCGGGAGCATATAAAATATGTTTGCCAAAAGGTTGCCCTTGGTATAGGATACATGTTCAGAAGCAGGAGCGTCTTGGAACCTGCTCCATTAATCAGCTTGTATAATGCATTAGTGCTTCCACATTTGAATTATTGTAATCTAGTTTGGTCGATAAATTATGAAACTAATCTTAAACGACCGTTTCTTCTTCAGAAAAGGGCTGCTAGGGTAATACTGGGCCTTCGATATACTGATACAGTTACTGCTCGGCTTAGCGAGATTGGTATTAACCCGCGCACTGCAGGGGGGGTTGATTTCCGCCCCCCCCTCAGGTTTGTCAAAGATAGCAAAAAAACGACGGCGCGCAGCGCCGCCAGGTTTTGATACACCTGTTAGGACATCAATTGCGCACACTTTGAGAAAAAAACAATATTATCGGGTCATCTCAGGTCAGGTCACCAGACCAGGTCAAGTGACCCCACCACCAAAAATGTTTGCAGTTGTGCCAAAGCCAGAGTTTTTCACCGATCAGGTTGAAACTTACAGGATGTCATGAGGGCATCAGTACTTACAATTCGTATAACTCGGAATTTTGATATCGGTGACTTAAGGTCAGGTCAATTTCGTCACCTCCCCATATATGGGTATAACATGTTCTCATACTGCAGAGAATCACGGCAGGGGGGCGGAGTGTTTGTATATGTAAATAGCTTGTACTGCACTACTAGAGTTGATGATTCTAGTAAAGTAAAAGAAGTAGAATCAATCTGGCTTGACATTAAAATTGGTACAGGAAACAGAGGAAGGTTGAGGATAGGTGCATTTTACAGACCAGGGAATCTTCCAAGGAACTCCCAAGCTGAAACAGACCAAGATATTTGTGAGGAAATACGTAGGAACTTTCGGGCTCAGTGTCTTATTATGGGAGATTTTAACTTAAGAGGATACGAAAGTATAGCAGAGGAAACAAATGAGTGTAGGTTGTATAGGCACATCTTTGAAGAGGAGCTTTTCATGCATCAGTTTGTAACAGAGCCAACCAGACATTGCTCCATTCTAGACCTTGTATTCTCAGACAACAGTGATCTAGTTAGTGACATAAGTATTTGTGCAGGTCTAGGAACCAGTGATCACAATATGGTTAAATTCAATATCTCATCAGAAATGAGGCCCAAAGATAACCTTATTATGGTTCCAAACTTCAGCCGGGCTGATTTTGATGGTATTAGAAATGACCTCGCACAGATAAAATGGAACGTTGAGTTGGCAGGTTTAGATGCATGTGAGGCCTGGAATGTTTTCAAAGCTAGATTAAACCAAATTCAGAATCGGCATATACCCCTCAGGCACAAACGTAACAGAACCAAGGGCAACCCAGTTTGTCTTACCCCAGAAGTAAGGAGTGCTATACAAGCTAAAAGAAATGCATTTGGCATTTTGAAGGGATCTTCACTAGATATAAATCAGAAGGCCTACCAGAATGCAAGAAATTCAGTTAAGAAAAAGGTCAGAGCAGCTAAAAGGGCAAAGGAACTTGACATTGTAATGCAGATAGAAAGAAGTTCTTCAGTTTTTATAAGTTCAGTACAGTTTCCAAAAATATAGGTCCATTTAAGGTAGATGATGTGTTAGTTAGCAAGGACAGTGAAATGGTTGAAGTGCTTAATGATCAGTTTCAATCTGTCTTTACTATCGAGGACCAGAGTAGTATTGCAGCACTTCAGCCTGAGCTAGAGACAGAGGAGACTATAGGAGAGCTAGGTGGCATAAGTAGTGAACTTGTTCTAGAATATCTAAAGAAAGTAAGGCCTAACAAGGCAGAAGGACCTGATGAAATCCATGCTAGACTTTTAAGAGAATCTGAAAGGGAGTTGTCGGTTCCATTAGCCATAATATTTTCTAAATCACTCGCAGATAGTAAAATTCCACTTGATTGGAAAAGAGCAAATGTTGTTCCTATTCATAAAAAGGGAGATAGAAGTAAAGAGGAAAACTATAGACCGGTTAGTCTGACCTCATTAGTCTGCAAGGTGCTTGAATCAATCATCAAAGATAAGATTGTTGAATTCTTGGAGCAAAATGAACTCATCAAGGATACACAGCATGGCTTTAGGAAGGGCCATTCTTGTTTAACTAATCTTCTGGAGTTTTTGGATCTTGCAACAGATAGCTTTGATCAGGGTAAACAGCTAGATGTAGCTTTTCTTGATTTCAGTAAAGCATTTGACAAAGTCCCCCATACAAGACTGGGGTTGCAACTTAAAATTCATGGGATCAGGGGCAAGATTCTGGATTGGATAGAAACGTGGCTTTCAGGACGCCAGCAAAGGGTTATATTGAATGGGTGCCAATCACAATGGAAGGAGGTTCTCAGTGGGGTTCCACAGGGCTCAGTCCTGGGCCCATTGCTTTTTATAATATTTGTGAATGCAATTGAGAACAGTATAGACAGCCAAGTCTTGAAATTTGCAGACGATCTAAAAGTTGTCAGGATTTTTAGAGGAAAACATGATCAGGATGTTTTTCAATCAGATCTGGACAAGCTAGTTGAGTGGTCTGAAGCATGGCAGATGAAATTCAATTTGAGTACATGTAAGATTATGCACGCTGGACGGATTAGCAGTAAACATAGGTATGAAATGGGTGGGCAGAAAATGGAGCAGATTGAAAAGGAAAGAGATTTAGGTGTCGTGGTAAACAATAGACTATCAGCGTCAGACCAGGTTGTAGAAGCTAGGAAAAAGGCACTTAGAATGCTAGGGGCCATTAACATAAATGTTTCCTACAAGAGTGAAAAGGTAATAACAAAACTGTATTGTGCATACGTTAGACCACATTTGGAGTATTGTGTACAAGCCTGGTCTCCAACATATGAGAAAGATTGCTGGTTGTTAGAAAGAGTTAAAAAAAGGGCAACAAAAATGGTTAATTGTCTTGGTAGTTTACCTTATGAAGATAGATTAAAGAAATTGGGTATGTTTTCACTTAGATATAGAAGCTAAGAGGAGATCTAATTGAAGTCTTCAAATTTGTAAATAGTCAGCATTCTGGATATTTAAAGGGTATGTTTGAGTTCAATAGGGAAAATCGAGGTAGAGGTCATCAGCATAAACTCATTATGAAACAAAGTAGGACTAGGCTACGACAGTCATTTTTAAGTAGAAGGGTTGTAGGACATTGGAATATGCTACCAGGGGATGTCGCTGATGCAGTGACACTTGCTTCCTTCAAAATTAGATTAGATAAATACTTTACAGAGAAGGGATTAGTTCATAAATACTCGTGGGATTAGCCTTCTTTTATGCAGGTAGAGTGAGGTGATTTGAAGGGGCGAGACTGGTGGAGGGGTGGGGGGGGGGGGGGTGGGGGCTGGGGGTGGGGGTGGGGTGGGGTGCAACCTCGGATGGGCCCAAGAGGCTCTTTGTTGCACTTTTCTTTTATGTCTTTATGTCTTTAGGTTACAGACAGGCGCCACAGCCGGGTGGACAGCACTCATCACACACATACAGTATAGGTTACACACAGGCGCCACAGCCGGGTGGACAGCACCTATCACAGACACACATACAGTATAGGTTACAGACAGGCGCCACAGCCGGGTGGACAGCACTCATCACACACATACAGTATAGGTTACAGACAGGCGCCACAGCCGGGTGGACAGCACTCATCACACACATACAGTATAGGTTACAGACAGGCGCCACAGCCGGGTGGACAGCACAGCTCATCACAGACACACATACAGTATAGGTTACAGACAGGCGCCACAGCCGGGTGGACAGCACTCATCACACACATACAGTATAGGTTACAGACAGGCGCCACAGCCGGGTGGACAGCACCCATCACAGGCACACATACAGTATAGGTTACAGACAGGTGCCACAGCCGGGTGGACAGCACTCATCACACACATACAGTATAGGTTACAGACAGGCGCCACAGCCGGGTGGACAGCACTCATCACAGACACACATACAGTATAGGTTACAGACAGGCGCCACAGCCGGGTGGACAGCACTCATCACACACATACAGTATAGGTTACAGACAGGCGCCACAGCCGGGTGGAAAGCACCCATCACACACACATACAGCATAGGTTACAGACAGGTGCCACAGCCGGGTGGACAGCACTCATCACAGACACACATACAGTATAGGTTACAGACAGGCGCCACAGCCGGGTGGACAGCACTCATCACAGACACACATACAGTATAGGTTACAGACAGGCGCCACAGCCGGGTGGACAGCACTCATCACACACATACAGTATAGGTTACACACAGGCGCCAGAGCCGGGTGGACAGCACTCATCACACACATACAGTATAGGTTACAGACAGGCACCACAGCCAGGTGGACAGCACTCATCACAGACACACATACAGTATAGGTTACAGACAGGCGCCACAGCCGGGTGGACAGCACTCATCACACACATATTGACAGTTATAATACAGGTGGGGGTGAACAACATAGGACCTAGGCAGAGTGTGAGAATAGTAGCGGAGTACCGGAGCCTGCTGCAGAGGTTGAAGGAGTCCAGGAAACCAGTCATTGTGACTGGCATCCTCCCTCGCTGTGGAGCCAGTGAGGAGTGGTACTCGAGAGCTCTGTCTGTGAACAGCTCAGTTCAGAACTTATGTTCAGCTATGGGGCTTAGTTATGTAGACTTATGGGATCAGTTCTATGAGTGGCATAGGTACTATATGAAGGATGGGCTTCACTTATCGGATGAGGGGGCAAGGGCTTTGGGAGATGCCTACAGAAGTGTCATTCAGGGAAACTAGGTAGGAGGGGGGGTTCAGGGACGCTAGTACTAGGGCATCAAGAAGTAAGCATTGGTAGAAGTTCATGTCAGAATAGGACAGTAGATCATAATTCCCTCAGAATTAGTAGAGTCAGCTCAAAGTATAAGATCACATGTGTGTTGCTGAATGCCCAAAGTATTAGGTCTAAATTTGATGAGTTTGAGTGTTATGTTGCCCTTGAAAAGCCTGATATCATTTGTGTAACCGAGACATGGGTTAGTGAGGGGTATAATAGGGATAGGCTACAGGATTTCGAGTTACAAGGGTATAACATGTTCTCATACTGCAGAGAATCACGGCAGGGAGGTGGAGTGTTTGTATATGTAAATACCTTGTACTGCACTACTAGAGTTGATGATTCTAGTAAAGTAAAAGAAGTAGAATCAATCTGGCTTGACATTAAAATTGGTACAGGAAACAGAGGAAGGTTGAGGATAGGTGCATTTTACAGACCAGGGAATCTTCCAAGGAACTCCCAAGCTGAAACAGACCAAGATATTTGTGAGGAAATACGTAGGAACTTTCGGGCTCAGTGTCTTATTATGGGAGATTTTAACTTAAGAGGATACGAAAGTATAGCAGAGGAAACAAATGAGTGTAGGTTGTATAGGCAAATCTTTGAAGAGGAGCTTTTCATGCATCAGTTTGTAACAGAGCCAACCAGACATTGCTCCATTCTAGACCTTGTATTCTCAGACAACAGTGATCTAGTTAGTGACATAAGTATTTGTGCAGGTCTAGGAACCAGTGATCACAATATGGTTAAATTCAATATCTCATCAGAAATGAGGCCCAAAGATAACCTTATTATGGTTCCAAACTTCAGCCAGGCTGATTTTGATGGTATTAGAAATGACCTCGCACAGATAAAATGGAACGTTGAGTTGGCAGGTTTAGATGCATGTGAGGCCTGGAATGTTTTCAAAGCTAGATTAAGCCAAATTCAAAATCGGCATATACCCCTCAGGCACAAACGTAACAGAACCAAGGGCAATCCAGTTTGGCTTACCCCAGAAGTAAGGAGTGCTATACAAGCTAAAAGAAGTGCATTTGGCATTTTGAAGGGATCTTCACTAGATATAAATCAGAAGGACTACCAGAATGCAAGAAATTCAGTTAAGAAAAAGGTCAGAGCAGCTAAAAGGGCAAAGGAACTTGATTTAGCTAGACATTGTAATGCAGATAGTAAGAAGTTCTTCAGTTTTTATAAGTTAAGTACAGTTTCCAAAAATATTGGTCCATTTAAGGTAGATGATGTGTTAGTTAGCAAGGACAGTGAAATGGTTGAAGTGCTTAATGATCAGTTTCAATCTGTCTTTACTATCGAGGACCAGAGTAGTATTGCAGCACTTCAGCCTGAGCTAGAGACAGAGGAGACTATAGGAGAGCTAGGTGGCATAAGTAGTGAACTTGTTCTAGAATATCTAAAGAAAGTAAGGCCTAACAAGGCAGAAGGACCTGATGAAATCCATGCTAGACTTTTAAGAGAATCTGAAAGGGAGTTGTCGGTTCCATTAGCCATAATATTTTCTAAATCACTTGCAGATAGTAAAATTCCACTTGATTGGAAAAGAGCAAATGTTGTTCCTATTCATAAAAAGGGAGATAGAAGTAAAGAGGAAAACTATAGACCAGTTAGTCTGACCTCATTAGTCTGCAAGGTGCTTGAATCAATCATCAAAGATAAGATTGTTGAATTCTTGGAGCAAAATGAACTCATCAAAGATACACAGCATGGCTTTAGGAAGGGCCGTTCTTGTTTAACTAATCTTCTGGAGTTTTTGGATGTTGCAACAGATAGCGTTGATCAGGGTAAACAGCTAGATGTAGCTTTTCTTGATTTCAGTAAAGCATTTGACAAAGTCCCCCATACAAGACTGGGGTTGCAACTTAAAATTCATGGGATCAGGGGCAAGATTCTGGATTGGATAGAAACGTGGCTTTCAGGACGCCAGCAAAGGGTTATATTGAATGGGTGCCAATCACAATGGAAGGAGGTTCTCAGTGGGGTTCCACAGGGCTCAGTCCTGGGCCCATTGCTTTTTATAATATTTGTGAATGCAATTGAGAACAGTATAGACAGCAAAGTCTTGAAATTTGCAGACGATCTAAAAGTTGTCAGGATTGTTAGAGGAAAACATGATCAGGATGTTTTTCAATCAGATTTGGACAAGCTAGTTGAGTGGTCTGAAGCATGGCAGATGAAATTCAATTTGAGTAAATGTAAGATTATGCACGCTGGACGGGTTAGCAGTAAACATAGGTATGAAATGGGTGGGCAGAAAATGGAGCAGATTGAAAAGGAAAGAGATTTAGGTGTCGTGGTAAACAATAGACTATCAGCGTCAGACCAGGTTGTAGAAGCTAGGAAAAAGGCACTTAGAATGCTAGGGGCCATTAACAGAAATGTTTCCTACAAGAGTGAAAAGGTAATAACAAAACTGTATTGTGCATACGTTAGACCACATTTGGAGTATTGTGTACAAGCCTGGTCTCCAACATATGAGAAAGATTGCTGGTTGTTAGAAAGAGTTCAAAAAAGGGCAACAAAAATGATTAATTGTCTTGGTAGTTTACCTTATGAAGATAGATTAAGGAAATTGGGTATGTTTTCACTTAGATATAGAAGGCTAAGAGGAGATCTAATTGAAGTCTTCAAATTTGTAAATAGTCAGCATTCTGGATATTTAAAGGGTATGTTTGAGTTCAATAGGGAAAATCGAGGTAGAGGTCATCAGCATAAACTCATTATGAAACAAAGTAGGACTAGGCTACGACAGTCATTTTTCAGTAGAAGGGTTGTAGGACATTGGAATATGCTACCAGGGGATGTCGCTGATGCAGTGACACTTGCTTCCTTCAAAATTAGATTAGATAAATACTTTACAGAGAAGGGATTAGTTCATAAATACTCGTGGGATTAGCCTTCTTTTATGCAGGTAGAGTAAGGTGATTTGAAGGGGCGAGACTGGTGGAGGGGGGGGGGGATGGGGGGGGGGGGGGGGGTGCAACCTCGGATGGGCCCAAGAGGCTCTTTGTTGCACTTTTCTTTTATGTCTTTATGTCTTTACATACAGTATAGGTTACAGACAGGCGCCACAGCCGGGTGGACAGCACCCATCACAGACACACATACAGTATAGGTTACAGACAGGCGTCACAGCCGGGTGGACAGCACTCATCACACACATACAGTATAGGTTACAGACAGGCGCCACAGCTGGGTGGACAGCACTCATCACAGACACACATGCAGTATAGGTTACAGACAGGCGCCACAGCTGGGTGGACAGCACTCATCACACACAAACAGTATAGGTTACAGACAGGCGCCACAGCCGGGTGGACAGCACTCATCACACACATACAGTATAGGTTACAGACAGGCGTCACAGCCGGGTGGACAGCACTCATCACAGACACACATACAGTATAGGTTACAGACAGGCGCCACAGCTGGGTGGACAGCACTCATCACATACACACATACAGTATAGGTTACAGACAGGCGCCACAGCCGGGTGGACAGCACTCATCACAGACACACATACAGTATAGGTTACAGACCGGCGCCACAGCCGGGTGGACGGCACTCATCACACACACACATACAGTATAGGTTACAGACCGGCGCCACAGCCGGGTGGACAGCACTCATCACACACACACATACAGTATAGGTTACAGACAGGCGCCACAGCCGGGTGGACAGCACTCATCACAGACACACATACAGTATAGGTTACAGACCGGCGCCACAGCCGGGTGGACAGCACTCATCACACACACACATACAGTATAGGTTACAGACAGGCGCCACAGCTGGGTGGACAGCACTCATCACAGACACACATACAGTATAGGTTACAGACAGGCACCACAGCCAGGTGGACAGCACTCATCACAGACACACATACAGTATAGGTTACAGACAGGCGTCACAGCCGGGTGGACAGCACTCATCACACACATACAGTATAGGTTACAGGCAGGCGCCACAGCCGGGTGGGCAGCACTCATCACAGACACACATACAGTATAGGTTACAGACAGGCGCCACAGCCGGGTGAACAGCACATATCACAGACACACACACAGTATAGGTTACAGACAGGCGTCACAGCCGGGTGGACAGCACTCATCACAGACACACATACAGTATAGGTTACAGACAGGCGCCACAGCTGGGTGGACAGCACTCATCACATACACACATACAGTATAGGTTACAGACAGGCGCCACAGCCGGGTGGACAGCACTCATCACAGACACACATACAGTATAGGTTACAGACCGGCGCCACAGCCGGGTGGACAGCACTCATCACACACACACATACAGTATAGGTTACAGACCGGCGCCACAGCCGGGTGGACAGCACTCATCACACACACACACATACAGTATAGGTTACAGACAGGCGCCACAGCCGGGTGGACAGCACTCATCACAGACACACATACAGTATAGGTTACAGACCGGCGCCACAGCCGGGTGGACAGCACTCATCACACACACACATACAGTATAGGTTACAGACAGGCGCCACAGCTGGGTGGACAGCACTCATCACAGACACACATACAGTATAGGTTACAGACAGGCACCACAGCCAGGTGGACAGCACTCATCACAGACACACATACAGTATAGGTTACAGACAGGCGTCACAGCCGGGTGGACAGCACTCATCACACACATACAGTATAGGTTACAGGCAGGCGCCACAGCCGGGTGGGCAGCACTCATCACAGACACACATACAGTATAGGTTACAGACAGGCGCCACAGCCGGGTGAACAGCACATATCACAGACACACACACAGTATAGGTTACAGACAGGCGCCACAGCCAGGTGGACAGCACCCATCACAGACACACATACAGTATAGGTTACAGACAGGCGCCACAGCCGGGTGGACAGCACCCATCACAGACATACATACAGTATAGGTTACAGACAGGCGCCACAGCCGGGTGGACAGCACTCATCACAGACACACATACAGTATAGGTTACAGACAGGCGCCACAGCCGGGTGGACAGCACTCATCACAGACACACACACAGTATAGGTTACAGACAGGCGCCACAGCCGGGTGGACAGCACTTATCACACACATACAGTATAGGTTACAGACAGGCGCCACAGCCGGGTGGACAGCACTCATCACAGACACACATACAGTATAGGTTACAGACAGGCGCCACAGCCGGGTGGACAGCACTCATCACACACATACAGTATAGGTTAGACAGGCGCCACAGCCGGGTGGACAGCACTCATCACACACATACAGTATAGGTTACAGACAGGCGCCACAGCCGGGTGGACAGCACTCATCACACACATACAGTATAGGTTACAGACAGGCGCCACAGCCGGGTGGACAGCACCCATCACACACATACAGTATAGGTTACACACAGGCGCCACAGCTGCGTGGACAGCACACATCACAGACACACATACAGTATAGGTTACAGAGAGGCGCCACAGCCGGGTGGACAGCACACATCGCAGACACACATACAGTATAGGTTACAGACAGGCGCCACAGCCGGGTGGACAGCACACATCATAGACACACACACAGTATAGGTTACAGACAGGCGCCACAGCCGGGTGGACAGCACACATCACAGACACACATACAGTATAGGTTACAGACAGGCGCCACAGCCGGGTGGACAGCACACATCACAGACACACACACAGTATAGGTTACAGACAGGCGCCACAGCCGGGTGGACAGCACCCATCACAGACACACATACAGTATAGGTTACAGACAGGCGCCACAGCCGGGTGGACAGCACACATCACAGACACACATACAGTATAGGTTACAGACAGGCGCCACAGCCGGGTGGACAGCACTCATCACAGACACACATACAGTATAGGTTACAGACAGGCGCCACAGCCGGGTGGACAGCACTCATCACACACATACAGTATAGGTTACAGACAGGCGCCACAGCCGGGTGGACAGCACTCATCACACACATACAGTATAGGTTACAGACAGGCGCCACAGCCGGGTGGACAGCACTCATCACAGACACACATACAGTATAGGTTACAGACAGGCGCCACAGCCGGGTGGACAGCACCCATCACACACATACAGTATAGGTTACAGACAGGCGCCACAGCCGGGTGGACAGCACTCATCACAGACACACATACAGTATAGGTTACAGACAGGCGCCACAGCCGGGTGGACAGCACCCATCACAGACACACATACAGTATAGGTTACAGGCAGGCGTCACAGCCGCGTGGACAGCACCCATCACAGACACACACACAGTATAGGTTACAGACAGGCGCCACAGCCGGGTGGACAGCACCCATCACAGACATACAGTATAGGTTACAGACAGGCGCCACAGCCGGGTGGACAGCACCCATCACACACATACAGTATAGGTTACAGACAGGCGCCACAGCCGGGTGGACAGCACTCATCACAGACACACATACAGTATAGGTTACAGACAGGCGCCACAGCCGGGTGGACAGCACACATCACAGACACACATACAGTATAGGTTACAGACAGGCGCCACAGCCGGGTGGACAGCACACATCACAGACACACATACAGTATAGGTTACAGACAGGCGCCACAGCCGGGTGGACAGCGCCCATCACAGACACACATACAGTATAGGTTACAGACCGGCGCCACAGCCGGGTGGACAGCACTCATCACAGACACACATACAGTATAGGTTACAGACAGGTGCCACAGCCGGGTGGACAGCACCCATCACAGACACACATACAGTATAGGTTACAGACAGGCGCCACAGCCGGGTGGACAGCACTCATCACAGACACACATACAGTATAGGTTACAGACAGGCGCCACAGCCGGGTGGACAGCACTCATCACACACATACAGTATAGGTTACAGACAGGCGCCACAGCCGGGTGGACAGCACACATCACAGACACACATACAGTATAGGTTACAGACAGGCGCCACAGCCGTGTGGACAGCACCCATCACAGACACACATACAGTATAGGTTACAGACATGCGCCACAGCCAGGTGGACAGCACTCATCACAGACACACACACAGTATAGGTTACAGACAGGCGCCACAGCCGCGTGGACAGCACCCATCACAGACACACATACAGTATAGGTTACAGACAGGCGCCACAGCCGCGTGGACAGCACCCATCACAGACACACATACAGTATAGGTTACAGACAGGCGCCACAGCCGGGTGGACAGCACTCATCACACACATACAGTATAGGTTACAGACAGGCGCCACAGCCGGGTGGACAGCACACATCACAGACGCACATACAGTATAGGTTACAGACAGGCGCCACAGCCGTGTGGACAGCACCCATCACAGACACACATACAGTATAGGTTACAGACAGGCGCCACAGCCAGGTGGACAGCACTCATCACAGACACACACACAGTATAGGTTACAGACAGGCGCCACAGCCGCGTGGACAGCAACCATCACAGACACACATACAGTATAGGTTACAGACAGGCGCCACAGCCGCGTGGACAGCACCCATCACAGACACACATACAGTATAGGTTACAGACAGGCGCCACAGCCGGGTGGACAGCACCCATCACAGACATACAGTATAGGTTACAGACAGGCGCCACAGCCGGGTGGACAGCACCCATCACACACATACAGTATAGGTTACAGACAGGCGCCACAGCCGGGTGGACAGCACTCATCACACACATACAGTATAGGTTACAGACAGGCGCCACAGCCGGGTGGACAGCACCCATCACAGACACACATACAGTATAGGTTACAGACAGGCGCCACAGCAGCGTGGACAGCACCCATCACACACATACAGTATAGGTTACAGACAGGCGCCACAGCCGGGTGGACAGCACCCATCACAGACATACATACAGTATAGGTTACAGACAGGCGCCACAGCCGGGTGGACAGCACTCATCACACACATACAGTATAGGTTACAGACAGGCGCCACAGCCGGGTGGACAGCACTCATCACAGACACACATACAGTATAGGTTACAGACAGGCGCCACAGCCGGGTGGACAGCACCCATCACAGACATACAGTATAGGTTACAGACAGGCGCCACAGCCGGGTGGACAGCACCCTTCACAGACACACATACAGTATAGGTTACAGACAGGCGCCACAGCCGGGTGGACAGCACTCATCACACACATACAGTATAGGTTACAGACAGGCGCCACAGCCGGGTGGACAGCACCCATCACAGACACACATACACAGTATAGGTTACAGACAGGCGCCACAGCCGGGTGGACAGCACTCATCACAGACACACATACACAGTATAGGTTACAGACAGGCGTCACAGCCGGGTGGACAGCACTCATCACACACATACAGTATAGGTTACAGACAGGCGCCACAGCCGGGTGGACAGCACTCATCACAGATATACACATACCATTATAGGGTACAGACAGGCGCCACAGCCGGGTGGACAGCACTCATCACAGATATACACATACCATTATAGGTTACAGACAGGCGCCACAGCCGGGTGGACAGCACTCATCACACACATACACAGTATAGGTTACAGACAGGCGTCACATCCGGGTGGACAGCACTCATCACACACATACAGTATAGGTTACAGACAGGCGCCACAGCCGGGTGGACAGCACTCATCACACACATACACAGTATAGGTTACAGACAGGCGCCACAGCCGGGTGGACAGCACTCATCACAGACACACATACAGTATAGGTTACAGACAGGCGCCACAGCCGGGTGGACAGCACTCATCACAGATATATACACATACCATTATAGACCATCGGACACCGTCTCAGTCACGCTACACAGCCACGCATACACGGATGTAACACGGACATCATGTAGCACAGACTGCACAAACACTTTATGGATCAATAAGCCGAAAGTAACCTATTCAGTCTAGACCAACATGCTTCATCCCATCAACAGTTCATAGATGCCCACTGTCTGAGCATGTCACGTCATAGTCCACTGTTCTGACATGTGACGTCACCGACACCCTACGCTCACATGTGACTGTCACAGGGACGCCCTACACTTACATGTGACGTCACAGACACCCTACGCTCACCTGTGACGGCGCATACACCCTACGCTCACATGTGACGTCACATATACCCGACGCTCACCTGTAACGTCACAGAGACGCCCGACGCTCACACGTGACGTCACAGACACCCCACGTTCACATGTGACGTCAGAGACACCCTACGTTCGTATGTGACGTCACATACACCCGACACTCACCTGTGACGTCACACTCGACGCTCACATGTGACGTCACACTCGACGCTCACCTGTGACGTCACATACACCCCACGCTCACAGGTGACGTCACAAACACTCTACGCTCACGTGTAACGTCACAGAGACACCCTCACCTGTGACGTCACATACACCCCACGCTCACATGTGACGTCACATACACCCCACGCTCACAGGTGACGTCACAAACACCCTACGCTCACCTGTGACGTCACATACACCCTACGCTCACCTGTGACGGCACACACCCTACGCTCACATGTGACGTCACATACACCCTACGCTCGCCTGTGACGGCACATACACCCCACGCTCACCTGTGACGTTACATACACCCCACGCTCACATGTGACGTCACAGACACACCCGACGCTCACCTGTGACGTCATCCCACTCGGGGGAGCCGAACGTGAACTTGCCCTCCATGATGTTACGCAGCATCACCATCTGTTTGCGGTGCCAGAACGGCGGACAGCCGACCAGTCTGCGGGCAGCACGGTAACGCTTGGTCACGGACAGCTCACAACTACAGGCGACGATCGCAACACCACCACTCAAATCATCAATCAATGGACATATGTTCTATACCGTATTCAAAAACATATGTAATACCGCCAAGACCATTAATATTTGAGTGTGTAGGAGTGTAAAATATACACGCCAAGAAGTAGCCAGTCAGGCGTGCAGACACAGTAAATAAAAGGTTTACTCACAGTGTGTACATTACAACGACGCCTTATATAAAAGGTTTACTCACAGTGTGTACATTACGACGACGCCTTATATAAAAGGTGTGCTCACAGTGTGTACATTACGACGACGCCTTATATAAAAGGTTTACTCACTGTGTGTACATTACGACGATGCCTTATATAAAAGGTTTACTCACAGTGTGTACATTACGACGACGCCTTATATAAAAGGTTTCCTCACAGTGTGTACATTACGACGCCGCACGCCCATCTGAAACACAGGTTGGCTGGTCATTCGTCATGCGTGCTAAGCAAACCCTCCACAAATGCTTTGCAACCTACCAGGCATATTTACTCACTGATTCAGAATATGTATTGTCTTGTCTTGTGTCCTTGAAAATATTGTCCACAAAGCAGAACAAGTATTGTGACTTTATTGTAACCATATTGGCAAAAGTGCAAAACAATAACAATGTATCACTTAACCCGCGCCTGACCAGGGGGGGGGGGGGTCGGGCAAATATTGCTCCCCTGTCGAATATTCGCGATAACTTAAAAACCGTTCAAGATATCAACCTGAGACTTTCAGTACCCTCTTCCACATCAATTCTACGTCGGCTCAGGTAAAAATTCAAGCTATTTCGCCGATTTTGTCTAGTCGCCGAGTCTTGAAATTTGCAGACGATCTAAAAGTTGTCAGGATTATTAGAGGAAAACATGATCAGGATGTTTTTCAATCAGATCTGGACAAGCTAGTTGAGTGGTCTGAAGCATGGCAGATGAAATTCAATTTGAGTAAATGTAAGATTATGCACGCTGGACGGGTTAGCAGTAAACATAGGTATGAAATGGGTGGGCAGAAAATGGAGCAGATTGAAAAGGAAAGAGATTTAGGTGTCGTGGTAAACAATAGACTATCAGCGTCAGACCAGGTTGTAGAAGCTAGGAAAAAGGCACTTAGAATGCTAGGAGCCATTAACAGAAATGTTTCCTACAAGAGTGAAAAGGTAATAACAAAACTGTATTGTGCATACGTTAGACCACATTTGGAGTATTGTGTACAAGCCTGGTCTCCAACATATGAGAAAGATTGCTGGTTGTTAGAAAGAGTTCAAAAAAGGGCAACAAAAATGGTTAATTGTCTTGATAGTTTACCTTATGAAGATAGATTAAAGAAATTGGGTATGTTTTCACTTAGATATAGAAGGCTAAGAGGAGATCTAATTGAAGTCTTCAAATTTGTAAATAGTCAGCATTCTGGATATTTAAAGGGTATGTTTGAGTTCAATAAGGAACATCGAGGTAGAGGTCATCAGCATAAACTCATTATGAAACAAAGTAGGACTAGGCTACGACAGTCATTTTTCAGTAGAAGGGTTGTAGGTAGGACATTGGAATATGCTACCAGGGGATGTCGCTGATGCAGTGACACTTGCTTCCTTCAAAATTAGATTAGATAAATACTTTACAGAGAAGGGATTAGTTCATAAATACTCGTGGGATTAGCCTTCTTTTATGCAGGTAGAGTAAGGTGATTTGAAGGGGCGAGACTGGTGGAGGGGGGTGTGGGTGGGTGTGGGTGTGGGTGGGGTGGGGTGCAACCTCGGATGGGCCCAAGAGGCTCTTTGTTGCACTTTTCTTTTATGTCTTTATGTCTCTCAGCCGCCACTTTCCCACAAGTCAGGGGTGGGGTGCTTCTGCACGTTCGCACGTGTGCACCACGTATTTGTATCTCAGAAACTGCTTCCCTGATGGAGTTGAAATTCACCATACATTTCCTTAGCGTTCGCTTGTTCATCACCAACTACGGCGCCTTACTGGTTCGATACAAAGTTATGGAAGAAAAATGACGAATGAGCTCAGGTGAATATATTTTACCTCGTGGAGGTCACAGGATAAAAATACTACATGGATCTTTGCATTGGCGGATCCAGAACGTGTGGTTTGGGAGGGGGGGGGGGAATTCTAAAAAGTCTCGCACAATTCTGAAAACGCATCGGATTTGGCTTGCTTATGCATTGATAGCTGATTTAAAGCTAACTTTCCTTAGTAAAAGTTGCTTCGATTTTCTTTTAGATCAGGACATGTGTCGATCTTGCGCCGATTTCAGGTGGTTTGGGGAGGGGGGGGGGGGCAATTGCCCATTTTGCCTAACCGTAGATCCGCCACGTAGATCCGTAAAACCGTAGATTGCAAAAGATATGGGACTGGTGAAAATTGGGCAAAATTAGCCATTTTCTGTGGATTTATATACATTTTCATGTTTCCCCAATGATTATAATTGGGAGGTCACAAAATAGACTTCACTTTAGGTCACTGCTATCAAAATAATCCGAAATAGCTGAATTGTAGTTGTGTATGACCTGATTATATCCTGTGAGTATCTAACTGATCAGTCAAACAATGTGGCTGCGGCACGACCTTACATTTTTGGAGGTGGGATCACTAGACTTGACTTAGCAACGTGACCCGAGGAGACCCAAGGTTAACAAATTAACAGGATTTGGGCAATTGATAGGCAAGCAGTTTGTACCAAAAATGGCAGCGCGAAATGGCGTCGTTTTCCGCTATTTCCAAAAAACCTAAGGGGGGAGGGTATCCGCCCCCACTGGCGGATCCAGGGGGCGGACATCAGGGGCAAATCCCCCCCCCCCCCCCACATAAATCTGAGGGAGAGGGGGCATGCAATACAAGTATGCCCCCCCCCCCCCGCGCGTTCCCTGCCACTGAACGTGAAAAACAATGATCTTAGGAGAAAACTTCATGAAAGCGAAAGTTGTTTTCCTCTTAAGTGATTTAATTTTAGTTTTGATGTATCCCTTGCTTTCAATGAGAGATAAAACAGCGCACCTGATGCAATTCAAGCAGTCCCGGTGACACTCGCCCCGCGGGGGGGGGGGTGGCAGAATCTGCCACCTTCCGGAATTTCTCAATAACTATACGACTCTAATAGATATCAACGTGAAACTTGTAGTACCATATACTGCATCAATTGTACGCCTTCTCACCAAATTTCAATGAAATTTATGAGGCATTTGGGGAGATAATAACGTTTTAATGACGTCATGTCATTCCATTTTTGGTGGAAGAACAATAAATGTTTAAAAAAAAAGAGTTTCAAAGCAAATTGCAAATACAAAACGTCCAAAGAAAAGAGATGTCATTCTCTTCAAATGGCCATCTATAATTTGTTATTTTGGGGGGGGTTTTGAACCCCAAGTTTTTTTTCTCGGAAAAATGTCCACAAAATTATTTTTTGTGAATTCGGAAAGTGAATTTCGTAAGCTCGAATACCAAAATAAGGTGACCGGCCCAAATCCGCGGAGGGAAAAAAATGGGGGCTACCTTTTTGCCACAAAAAGATATCCCAAAAATGGGGTACCTCCCCCCCCCCCCACCCCCCCTCCCCCCCCCCCCCCCCCCCCCCGTGGCTTTTCCTTAAAATAGGCCCTGAGAACCATGCAACGTTGCATCAACTACTGATATTTGTTGTACCTATTGTTACAAGGATGCAAGAATAATGTTTCCACATTGATCCATGATGACATCACTTGCTGCTTCCATGGGTGCTGCAAAATAGTTTTGGACAATTGATGTTTTGCGTATTTGAAGTAGGTAATAGAATCAAAGCATCATTCAATATTCCACAAATAAGATAGAAAACACCATTATTATTTTTGGTTCTAATCATATGAGAGCAATCATTTTATCCAACATGATTTTACATGACACAGTATTTTTGCCAGTATTGAATATTTTACCACAAGAACTACAGATGCAGGATGCTGTGGCTATTTTAGTCTGGGTATGCCACAAATTGTATGTTATTGTTCAGAATCCAACATTATTTTACATTGGCACAGTTTTTATGTCAGTATTGAATATTTAAATATCATTTTGTTCATTTAATTTTATATGTGATAGAGATAAAGAGATTGTGTCAAGATACCTGAAAAAGATAACAAGTTCCAGCAAATACATTTCACTAAACTTTGGAAACAATACTTGATCGATCAAGAATGTTGGCATTAGGTATCCAAAATTTGACCTATAATTTGGCACGCTATTCAGATAGAGCTCTAAGAAAATCCAGGATCAGGGATACTAAAAAAAAATGAGAGGGGAAGTGGTATTTGCTAAAATTGTATTGCATGAAGAAAGGGGAAAATTCTATCTTTCCCCATTCAAAATCATTCCTGTCCACTGACCAGGGTCCTCCATGATATTTAACGAATTTTGATCTATTAACATCACCATCATCATCATCATCATATATTTATTTGCCTTGACAATAGGTGAAATTCAGGATGGACACATTGGTGCACGTTGCCATCGAAACAAAAGGATTGGTCCATAAGCTTACGCTTAAATCAGAGCACCTATCCCTTTGATAGCGGAACTCTAGTTGTAGCTATCTACTGACCACCGCACCACAGTACATGATTTATCGGGATACTGGATTCAGATATTAGGAAGGTAATTCCTGTGATTGTTTATATATAATGAAGCTTAGTTGGCAAGGAGTAAGTTGAAAGCACTTGCTTGCAATGTCCTATTATTTCGGGGCAGCCCGCCCGGCCAACCGGGACGTCGCCACGATCCATCCCGGACCCGGGACGTGTGCGGGTTACCGCCCCGGTTGGCCCATAGAAAGTAAGTCGTAATACAAAAACATATTTGCGTAAGTTATGCACAGTAACCCCATAGAGGTGACCATCTTGACGTTTGAAAAAAAAGACTACAAGTCCGCCATTATTCTTCCAACTATTAATAAAAACTGACCTCAGGTCAAGGTCACCAAATAACCTAAATGGGGCATATTGCATATCATCTCACGGGCATTGTCGCCATAAATCCAATGATGCCATATGAAGACTCCATTCTATCGAGGGTTAGGGGCAAATTAGTGCTGATGACCACAAATGTTCTCAGGTGACCCTGCAAGGCCCACGGAGTACCTAATTATTTCACCTGAATCGGCAAGAATCACCGATGGGAGCATCTTGAAGTATCAATTTCATGCCAAACATGTCAAAATGGGGCATTTGAAACTCTTGGCAACTTGAAATTGAAATTGAGTCAATTGAGGCAATAGAGGCAAATTTAAGTGCCCATTGCCTTATAATGGGGAGTCCCCAGAATTTAAGTGATACCGATATAAAATCCAAGATTTGCAATTTGCAATAAAAAATACAATTTAACGAATTCTATTACCTATTTAGGTGCTACTCAGGATATTCCCAAGCGGAACGCTACGTTATACCTATAACTCTCCCCCCCCCCCCTAGAAACATCAATATCGCCAGGTCAGATCGATGGTAAAGTTAGCCGAGGTCAATTCTGTACAAGCAACCACATTTTACAGCGGCCGTGCGCGTCATTACTACATAAACAGACAATGTGCAAGCTCCAGGGTCGCCGCTACCTAGTGGGGGTCGTCCCCACATTTATGGGAATTTTTAACATTACGACTATCGGTATTGCATGACAAAAATTGACTTTAAAGGGCATCCGCCCCCCCCCCCCCCCCCACACACACACACACAGATGATAAGTACTTTATTTGACTTGGCTTTACCTGATTGACCCGTAATAGCCGCTGCCACGTGGACAGGCACGTAGCCAGGATTTCGTCCAGGGGGGGGGGGGGCGCCTCGAAAGGGTCACTTACCGAGTGTTGAAAGGG
>JAXIVJ010006002.1:0-70047 GCA_036785665.1 Chirona hameri | reverse complement strand
GGTGGGTAGGTGGTATGATGGTCTACATTTTCGAAAATTTGCTTGACCTTCGGTCAATATCTTTAAGGACAAATGAGGTCACGAAGGTCAAATCTGGCCAAATGTCACAATTTTGGGAATTATACTTCTGTGACGTCACAGGCCACCAGCAATGTGTCCAAAGTTATTTTTGGGGATGAACATGCACATTGTCTACCGAATGGCGTTTGAGTAATCCCGATCCGACTGTTGGTTCCGAAGATATCGCTTTGCCGACCCCGATTATGGCCGCCATCTTGGACTCAAAATCCATATAACTCAAACATTTATCGACCGATTTTCATTTCTTTACGCCAAACGATCCGCTATTGAGTTGGCGTTAATGTCGCGCAAACAACACCGCACTGCTACGCTTCGTTTGTGAGCTATTCACGAAAAACATGTGGGGGGAGGTACAAAAGTGTCCCCCCCCTCCACTGCGCGTGTTAAGAACACTGGTTTTGATGTTGTGCAATATTTTCATGGGAAGTGCATTGCCGTCCCCTTAACTCATTTTTTACTAACTAGGACTTAACTCACTAAGCTTGACTTTTGCTGAAAGGTGCTAAGGTGCTATGAACTGGGAAAGAAATAGAGATTTACAGCTAATAGACTTCAATAACTTACACCATATATGTGTGACTAATTCGCAATGTACCTGCATGCGGCTAAAAATGTAAAAACATTAGTTGCACACGCTGAGCTTCGCCAAAGCGAAGCCAATCTACTACTCATTGTACAATGCGTTTCCATGTCACAAATCCCAATCCTGCCACTCGGCGCAGCAGAAGGCCTCACATACATTATACATTGCAGATAGGTTTCAAGTTTATTATTTAGGTGATTGATAAATTGTCGCTGCCTGAAATGCTGCCATACGACAGGAGATACGAATTTGAGCTACACCGATACGTAGTAAGTACACTGAACACAAAACATGGGGTCCCATTCGGAGAATGCCACCATAACTAGTTAATGCCGCAGTAGCTCACACAAAAAGGACTACAAAATATATGCATATTGACGATGTTTTGTTTGCGTCAATGTAGCATAAAGCGGCGATTGTCGGATATTTTCTGCTCGTATGATCGGCCACGGCAATGGACATAAGTCACTAAACATCCATGCCAGATAGGTATATGTCCTTTCCGGCATTCCAATAGCATCATTGAAGCCTCTGTGTTGCCCACTCCAGTTTCCTACATTAACTATAACAAAAAAATAACATTTTCGCGAGCTCACAATCAGCTCCAACGGAGCCGGTTAATCAAAGGAGCCGAAATATAGCTTTTCGCCACGTAATCCCATCGTTTAAGAGCTCAAGACACTATAAATTCACCTCGAGGTAAACTGTAGCCGTGGACCGTGGACCCAGTCAGAGCTCAGTTAGATATCCCCAGAACACCACAGAGCTTTCCATAGCATGAAGAGGCTTCAAAACTCACCGAATCCCTCAGGTCCCCTAGAGCTCCCAACCCAACCAGACGGTGCGGATCATATATACGTAAAGTTGCTGTTCATTGCAACGTGATGCATTAGATTAAGAACATGTGGTTTCGTTTCAGTGAATTTCTTGAAAACAATGCAAATGATAAAGACAAGTATTTCAAGAAAAGATGTCACCAGCATCGACTCGCGTTGATTTTAGCGCATGTTTCTACTCACTAGGCCCGAAAGGCTCCAACAAAGTGCTACAACTATAAGCACATTGCATTTATAGTTATATGATCCCAACCCTGTCGCTTTTACGATCCCTATCCTCAGGTTTCCCGGGTCTTGTGACACCCGAATACCACGCCAGACCTGACACTCCCTCTCAGCCGCCTCAGAGCGCCAGCTTGAGCGCCGTCAGGCTTAGCCAGGAGGAAAGCAGCACCGCTAACAGCGAGATGGCCACCGACTGAGCGCCGGAGCGCACCGGAAGCAGCAGCTCCGGCGTCGAGGGCCGTGTCGCTGTCTCCTGCTCACTGTCGGCGTCCAGGGTCAGCTTCTCGGCGTGCCGTTCGTCGTCGATGCCGTTGAACCCGTCGAAGGTCCGGGCGGGCTCTGGGCGGCGCGTGGGCCGACGCGTGGTGCTGCGAGGCGCGTCCGAGAAGCGAACCTCGTTTCCTGACTTCGGGCTGGCCAGCCGAGTCGTCGGTCGAGCGCTCTCCAGGATGTCGTCGAGGGTCCACTGGGTCGGGTCCGAGCTGGTGGTGGGCTCTGTGACAGGCAGAGGGGTGGTCGGTTGGCGTCTTGTTGTTGCACTGGACCGCTGAGGGTCAGTGGTTCCCTGCTGCTGCTGTTGGTCGCGACCCTGCGCCTCGCCGTTGTCAGAGGGAGGCCTCAGGTTGCTGGCGGGGCTCCCGGGGCGTCCGAGCGGGGACGGTGCCTGGGATCGGTCCAGGTCGGGCTGTCTGGTGCCGGCCCGAGGCGGCACGTCGGCCACCGTGGACTCAGCGAAGGGACTTGGCGTGGTCGGCTGTGGTAGGTACCCGCCTTGGGCCGGGTTCCGCCGCCGCCCGTCCTCCTCCTCCCGGTCTGCCTCCCCACCACCGCCGCCGCCAGGCGACGCGCCCACGCGGCTCACCGACGATTTGAAGCTCTCGACGACCACCGGTGTCGGTGTGGTGGTGCCAAGCCTCTCCAAGTGCTCAGCGAACAGCTTCTGCAACTCGGCGTCGCTGGTAGTGGAGGCCGGGTCGGCCGTGGTTGTGGCCTCGGTGTACTGGTTGAACAGCGCTTGCAGCTGCGCCTCTCGGCTGTTGGGGTCAAGCGTGGTCGATGCGAGGAATGGAGGATCGGTGGTGGTGGAGGGAGACATTGTCGCCTTGGTGTACTGCGCGAACAAAGCCTGGATCCTGGCGGCTCGGCTCGCCGCATCGTCCAGCAGCACCTCGTCCGAATCAACGACATCATCGTGCATCGGCGCCTGAGTGGTGGTCGGCTGCGAGTCGTCAGCAGAAGAACCCAGCTTCTCATCCAGCTTACGATTAAACAGCGATCGGAAGTTCTCCTCGTGCGAATCATCGTCTGAGTGATTTTCCCTTCTTACCGCCTGGCTGCGATCAAACTGGGCGCGTAGATTCTCCTCGCGTGCCTGAGCAACAGAGAGGTGGTCCTCGTTGTACCGATCTATCAGAGACAGCGGTCTGACCGTCGTGGGGACGGTAGTCGGACCCGGCTCCGTGCTGGGCAGGTACGACGGACCCTGCGCGGTGCTGGGCTGGTAGTCCACTCCAGACTCGGTGGTGGGTAGGTAGCCCCGACCCTGGGCGGTGCTGGGCGGGTGAACCACTCCTGATTCGGTAGTGGGCAGATAGGACAGGCCGGAGACAGTGCTGGGCTGGCTGGGCAGGCTCGGCGCGGAGGTGGGCCCGGCTCGGTCCTCTCTGTCGTCCTCCGGCTGAGTGCGCCAGAGGCGTCCTCCGGGGCCGTGCGGCCGGGTCGGCCGCACCACAGCTGGACGGTGCAGCCGGGAGGCGCCTCGGCGTCGCGCCGGCTCCTCGGTCGGCACGGTCGCGACCGCCGAGAACGACGTCTCACCGTCATCGGACACACCGAACGGGGTGGTGACGGCGAACTCTGGCGACGGCGCAGTCGTCTCCGGCTGCGTCTCTGGGGCGGGTGTGGTGCGGAGGCCGGGTCGGACGATTCCAGGGCCGCGCTGCGGCCGCCCACGGCGCCGGGATGCCGGACGGTTCCCGCGGCGGCCTCCCGGACGGCCCGACTCCCGCTCGTCGCCTGTCGAGCTGGTGTCATCATCGTTGTCATCGCTGTCTCTGCCGGGTGGTCTGCGCCTGTTGTTTAGTGGGCCACGACGGTTGCCTTTCCTCGCGGCTTTCCGCTGCTCCAGAGGAGATAGTCTGTCGGTGGGAGGACGAGCCAGGACTGTTTCAGAATCGCTTCCCTCGCCAGTTGCGATCAGCTCTTCGTCCCCAGAGTGTTCAGCACGCTGGCGACTCGGTGCGTCGTTTTCACGCTGCTTCTCTGACCGCGATCTCTGTCTGTGCCGCCTTGTTGGAGGCGCCTCCACGGGGTGCACGTCCTTCAGGGTCGCACCAGTTGCAGGAGTCTCCGTAGTCGATGTGTTCTTTCTTCTGGGCTGCAGTCTGTTGTTCCTTCGCCGACCGACTACCAGAACCCGTGGTCGCGGGCCTCGGTGACGGTCTGGCTTGTAAGTGGGCTCTGCAGTAGAATGTTCCTGACTGCTCTCATCGTCAACGATCCTGGCGCGTTGTGGCGTTTCCGTTGTGTTAGGCCCGTTACGATCATCTGCACCTGCCGCAGACGGCTCGGTGGTTTCAGCTGTCGAAACTCGTGGGACCTTCTTCAGCCTCCTTCTGATGACGATGCGGGTGCCGTTGAGAGAATCCACAAACTGTCGGGCGACCACCGTGCCCGGCTCCGGACGCTCAGTCGTGTCGTCCTGGTACACGCTCGCCGCCGTCAGCAGGATCGCCTTGGATGGTCGTCGGCGGAACCCTGCGCCGGACCGTGACACGTCGCCGGCGGACGGTGAGTCCGGGTCGGCGAACACCTTCTCGTCGTCGTTGGTGTCAGGGGTGTCACTGGCGCTCAGGAGCGGGCTGGGGTCTGGGGCCGGCCGCTGTCTCCTCCGGCCAGGACGCCGGCCACCGCTCCGGAACCGAGGACGTTTAGAGGCCAACTGAGTGTTCGTGAGGCCGTCCAAATCGCCAACCTGGTGGCGCCGCCGGTTGCTGTCCGATTGTGCCGGTGATCTATCGATATCGAGAGGGTCGACATCATTGGTTTCTGAGGGTGCGTCGGTGAAATCTGCCGAGTGGTTCGGTTCGGCTCGGTTGTCGTCCTGAGGGAGCGGGGAGGCCGTGGAAGATGGCTCGTCTGAAACCTGCTGAGGCCCGCTGAACTGATCTAAGTTGTCTTCGGGATATCTGTCTTGCCAGGCGTTCTCAGTCGTTTGGAACTGATCAGAAGTGCGGATGTCGTTGTCGGATCCGACTTGCTGGGCATTGTTTCTGTCAACAAAGCTCGGCCCAGGGGTGGGTGGGAAGTCGTTACCAAAGAAACCGTTATTCTGGGGTCCTGCATTCACATTTCCAAAGAAATCATTTCTGGGGAAGCCGTTGAACGCTGGAGACGGACCAATCGGGAAGTTTCCTCCGAACGGCGGGCCCTGCTGGCCAAAACCGAAGGGGGGCGCTCCGCCTCTGACACCAGGCGGGAACACCCCCGGCACCCCCCGGAGCAGCGGTCCGGGCGCTCCGGCACCGAACGGACGAGGCTGGAAGCGGGGATCGGGCCCGGGCAGGGGGCCGCGGCCGTCCCTGCCGCGGTACTCGGTCACAGGCTGAGCTGCGGCCGCCACTTGGGTCACCTGAATCGGAGCCGAAGGCGCGCTCTGGCCGAAGTCAGTGCCTGGAGTACTGGTCGGCTCCTCCAGGACTGCCGTGCCCAGCGTCGGCCGCACGCTGGGCCGGTACGTGGTCACCGGCGGCTCCTGCTGCTCCGATGGGTACACCTCTGGCTCCTGCTGGTCCGCTGACGGGTACAGCGCTGGCTGCTGCTGCTCCGATGGGTAGCGCTGCTCCGTCTGCTGCGGCCGGTAGCGCACCTGCTGTCGTCGCCTGAATCCACCTCTCCGCGTCTGATCTCTCCACTGCGGAACGGACTCGTCTGGCTGCAGCCTGCGCGGAAGCCGCGCGCCAAAGTCACCGTCGAACGGTACCACCTGATGCACTTTCTGGGATCCGAGCAGCAGCTGGCCATCCGACAGCGGGTCTGTCTGCGGCGGTAGCTGGTCCCGGCGCAGGTACGCCGGGCGGAGGCCACCACCAGACGCCTGGAACACCCCTGGACTGACTGCCAGCGCCGACGGGCCGCTGGGGCGCACCGTCAGCACCGGGAACTCGCTGGAGGGCCGAGCCGACGGAGCGGGCTGGGACGTGGTCCCCGCGCTCGGCCCCAACTCCTGGAGCGCCGACTTCGGCAGGGGACCGCTGCCGATGGCATAACCCCAGCTCTGGGTGCCGTCGTCGTGACGATGGTGACGCACCCTGAACGACATGCCGGTGGAGAGGTCCCTTGACTTGACGTTGTCCATTGGCTCCACCTCGAATCCATACGAGAACATGCCTGCAACAAGGAGATGGTCGATATCAGGGCCCTGTAGAGCCTGTGCTTAGGTGCCGGATGCACTTATATTACTGCAGGCTACAGCCTACAGCAATGTAGGTGGAGATACGATATCAGCCAGAGCTTTTATAATGTAAAGGTATGGATTTTGTGTAATGTAAAGGTATGGATTCTGTGTAATGTAAAGGTATGGATTCTGTGTAATGTAAAGGTATGGATTCTGTGTAATGTAAAGGTATGGATTCTGTGTAATGTAAAGGTATGGATTCTGTGTAATGTAAAGGTATGGATTCTGTGTAATGTAAAGGTATGGATTCTGTGTAATGTAAAGGTATGGATTCTGTGTAATGTAAAGGTATGGATTATGTGTAATGTAAAGGTATGGATTCTGTGTAATGTAAAGGTATGGATTCTGTGTAATGTAAAGGTATGGATTCTGTGTAATGTAAAGGTATGGATTCTGTGTAATGTAAAGGTATGGATTCTGTGTAATGTAAAGGTATGGATTCTGTGTAATGTAAAGGTATGGATTCTGTGTAATGTAAAGGTATGTATTCTGTGTAATGTAAAGGTATGGATTCTGTGTAATGTAAAGGTATGGATTCTGTGTAATGTAAAGGTATGGATTCTGTGTAATGTAAAGGTATGGATTCTGTGTAATGTAAAGGTATGGATTCTGTGTAATGTAAAGGTATGGATTCTGTGTAATGTAAAGGTATGGATTCTGTGTAATGTAAAGGTATGGATTCTGTGTAATGTAAAGGTATGGATTATGTGTAATGTAAAGGTATGGATTCTGTGTAATGTAAAGGTATGGATTCTGTGTAATGTAAAGGTATGGATTCTGTGTAATGTAAAGGTATGGATTCTGTGTAATGTAAAGGTATGGATTCTGTGTAATGTAAAGGTATGGATTCTGTGTAATGTAAAGGTATGGATTCTGTGTAATGTAAAGGTATGGATTCTGTGTAATGTAAAGGTATGGATTCTGTGTAATGTAAAGGTATGGATTCTGTGTAATGTAAAGGTATGGATTCTGTGTAATGTAAAGGATGTTGTCTGAACGCTTCTTTTCGAATATCGCAGCAGTATGTTGTTATGCAGCAGGTGATGCAAATGTGTTCAAGTGGTAAAATAATGTATCTCCATTATAAAATGCAATATGATTACGTAGGTATGTATATGTAGCTTCCTTTTTAGTCATGTTTCCTTCAACTGCCATTGTTGCATCCTATGTAGGTAAATGAAGATGTGTAATACTATTTTTCACCTCTATTTTTTACTTTCTATCACATTCTCTGTTCCCAAGTAATAGGCAGTATTTGGTGGCCAAAAGTTAAATTGAACATTGAGATGATTAATTCTCACGAATGATCTACATTGTAGCATGTAAATAATAATAGAGTTAATAAAAACCACAGCCTCATTTTATGTAATATATTAATAAAAAATGAAACAAAAGAGACGACAGTTTCAGGCGTAGCCCATCTTCAGGTCGACATAATAGTCCCTTTATTGTTGCAATATCGAAATCAGAGTTGTGTGCATAGAGTTGAGATACACAGCTCATTTAAAACTGGAGACCTTGTGTGACAGAAAACATAACTTTCGTATTTTCTCTGCTCTTTCCGCCAAAGTTCATCACCATTGTCAATCCTTCGTCAATAAGTGATAAGTTTCGGCCTATCCAGGGTGAGCAGCGACTGTAAAAGTGCTGTACTGTGTCGAGCAGAGTCCATACAGTGCTGTACTGTGTCGAGCAGCAGAGTTCGTACAGTGCTGTACTGTGTCGAGCAGAGTCCATACAGTGCTGTACTGTGTCGAGCAGAGTCCATACAGTGCTGTACTGTGTCGAGCAGCAGAGTCCGTACAGTGCTGTACTGTGTCGAGCAGAGTCCATACAGTGCTGTACTGTGTCGAGCAGAGTCCATACAGTGCTGTACTGTGTCGAGCAGCAGAGTCCGTACAGTGCTGTACTGTGTCGAGCAGCAGAGTCCGTACAGTGCTGTACTGTGTCGAGCAGCAGAGTCCGTACCGTGCTGTACTGTGTCGAGCAGCAGAGTCCGTACAGTGCTGTACTGTGTCGAGCAGAGTCCGTACAGTGCTGTACTGTGTCGAACAGCAGAGTCCGTACAGTGCTGTACTGTGTCGAACAGCAGAGTCCGTACAGTGCTGTACTGTGTCGAGCAGCAGAGTCCGTACAGTGCTGTACTGTGTCGAGCAGCAGAGTCCGTATAGTGCTGTACTGTGTCGAGCAGCAGAGTCCGTACAGTGCTGTACTGTGTCGAGCAGAGTCCGTACAGTGCTGTACTGTGTCGAGCAGAGTCCGTACAGTGCTGTACTGTGTCGAGCAGCAGAGTCCGTACAGTGCTGTACTGTGTCGAGCAGAGTCCGTACAGTGCTGTACTGTGTCGAGCAGCAGAGTCCGTACCGTGCTGTACTGTGTCGAGCAGCAGAGTCCGTACAGTGCTGTACTGTGTCGAGCAGCAGAGACCGTACAGTGCTGTACTGTCCAGCAGAGTCCGTACAGTACTGTACTGTGTCGAGCAGCAGAGTCCGTACCGTGCTGTACTGTGTCGAGCAGCAGAGTCCGTACAGTGCTGTACTGTGTCGAGCAGAAGAGTCCATACAGTGCTGTACTGTGTCGAGCAGCAGAGTCCGTACAGTGTTGTACTGTCCAGCAGAGTCCGTACAGTGCTGTACTGTGTCGAGCAGCAGAGTCCGTACCGTACTGTACTGTGTCGAGCAGCAGAGTCCGTACAGTGCTGTACTGTGTCGAACAGAGTCCGTACAGTGCTGTACTGTGTCGAGCAGCAGAGTCCGTACAGTGCTGTACTGTGTCGAGCAGCAGAGTCCGTACAGTGCTGTACTGTGTCGAGCAGAGTCCGTACAGTGCTGTACTGTGTCGAGCAGCAGAGTCCGTGCAGTGCTGCACTGTGTCGAGCAGAGTCCGTACAGTGCTGTACTGTGTCGAGCAGCAGAGTCCGTACAGTGCTGTACTGTGTCGAGCAGAGTCCGTACAGTGCTGTACTGTGTCGAGCAGAGTCCGTACAGTGCTGTACTGTGTCGAGCAGCAGAGTCCGTACAGTGCTGCACTGTGTCGAGCAGAGTCCGTACAGTGCTGTACTGTGTCGAGCAGCAGAGTCCGTACAGTGCTGTACTGTGTCGAGCAGAGTCCATACAGTGCTGTACTGTGTCGAGCAGCAGAGTCCGTACAGTGCTGTACTGTGTCGAGCAGCAGAGTCCGTACAGTGCTGCACTGTGTCGAGCAGAGTCCGTACAGTGCTGTACTGTGTCGAGCAGAGTCCGTACAGTGCTGTACTATGTCGAACAGCAGAGTCCGTACAGTGCTGTACTGTCCAGCAGAGTCCGTACAGTGCTGTACTGTGTCGAGCAGCAGAGTCCGTACAGTGCTGTACTGTGTCGAGCAGCAGAGTCCGTACAGTGCTGTACTGTCCAGCAGAGTCCGTACAGTGCTGTACTGTGTCGAGCAGAGTCCGTACAGTGCTGTACTGTGTCGAGCAGCAGAGTCCGTACAGTGCTGTACTGTGTCGAGCAGCAGAGTCCGTACAGTGCTGTACTGTGTCGAGCAGAGTCCGTACAGTGCTGTACTGTGTCGAGCAGCAGAGTCCGTACAGTGCTGTACTGTGTCGAGCAGAGTCCGTACAGTGCTGTACTGTGTCGAGCAGAGTCCGTACAGTGCTGTACTGTGTTGAGCAGCAGAGTCAGTACAGTGCTGTACTGTGTCGAGCAGCAGAGTCCGTACAGTGCTGTACTGTGTCGAGCAGCAGAGTCCGTACAGTGCTGTACTGTGTCGAGCAGCAGAGTCCGTACAGTGCTGTACTGTGTCGAGCAGCAGAGTCCGTACAGTGCTGTACTGTGTCGAGCAGCAGAGTCCGTACAGTGCTGTACTGTGTCGAGCAGAGTCCGTACAGTGCTGTACTGTGTCGAGCAGCAGAGTCCGTACAGTGCTGTACTGTGTCGAACAGCAGAGTCCGTACAGTGCTGTACTGTGTCGAGCAGCAGAGTCGGTACAGTGCTGTACTGTATCGAGCAGCAGAGTCCGTACAGTGCTGTACTGTGTCGAGAAGCAGAGTCCGTACAGTGCTGTACTGTGTCGAGCAGCAGAGTCCGTACAGTGCTGTACTGTGTCGAGCAGCAGAGTATGTACAGTGCTGTACTGTGTCGAGCAGAGTCCGTACAGTGCTGTACTGTGTCGAGCAGCAGAGTCCGTACAGTGCTGTACTGTGTCGAGCAGAGTCCATACAGTGCTGTACTGTGTCGAGCAGAGTCCATACAGTGCTGTACTGTGTCGAGCAGCAGAGTCCGTACAGTGCTGTACTGTGTCGAGCAGCAGAGTCAGTACAGTGCTGTACTGTGTCGAGCAGCAGAGTCCGTACAGTGCTGTACTGTGTCGAGCAGAGTCCGTACAGTGCTGTACTGTGTCGAGTTTGTCCGTACAGTGCTGTACTGTGTCGAGCAGCAGAGTCCGTACAGTGCTGTACTGTGTCGAGCAGCAGAGTCCGTACAGTGCTGTGCTGTCCAGCAGAGTCCGTACAGTGCTGTACTGTGTCGAGCAGAGTCTGTACAGTGCTGTACTGTGTCGAGCAGCAGAGTCCGTACAGTGCTGTACTGTGTCGAGCAGCAGAGTCCGTACAGTGCTGTACTGTGTCGAGCAGCAGAGTCCGTACAGTGCTGTACTGTGTCGAGCAGCAGAGTCCGTACAGTGCTGTACTGTGTCGAGCAGCAGAGTCCGTACAGTGCTGTACTGTCCAGCAGAGTCCGTACAGTGCTGTACTGTGTCGAGCAGCAGAGTCCGTACAGTGCTGTACTGTGTCGAGCAGCAGAGTCCGTATAGTGCTGTACTGTGTCGAGCAGCAGAGTCCGTACAGTGCTATACTGTCCAGCAGAGTCCGTACAGTGCTGTACTGTGTCGAGCAGAGTCCGTACAGTGCTGTACTGTGTCGAGCAACAGAGTCAGTACAGTGCTGTACTGTGTCGAGCAGCAGAGTCCATACAGTGCTGTACTGTGTCGAGCAGCAGAGTCCATACAGTGCTGTACTGTGTCGAGCAGCAGAGTCCGTACAGTGCTGTACTGTGTCGAGCAGCAGAGTCTGTACAGTGCTGTACTGTGTCGAGCAGCAGAGTCCGTACAGTGCTGTACTGTGTCGAGCAGCAGAGTCCGTACAGTGCTGTACTGTGTCGAGCAGCAGAGTCCGTACAGTGCTGTACTGTGTCGAGCAGAGTCCGTACAGTGCTGTACTGTGTCGAGCAGCAGAGTCCGTACAGTGCTATACTGTCCAGCAGAGTCCATACAGTGCTGTACTGTGTCGAGCAGCAGAGTCCGTACAGTGCTGTACTGTGTCGAGCAGCAGAGTCCGTACAGTGCTGTACTGTGTCGAGCAGAGTCCGTACAGTGCTGTACTGTGTCGAGCAGCAGAGTCCGTACAGTGCTGTACTGTGTCGAGCAGAGTCCGTATAGTGTTGTACTGTGTCGAGCAGCAGAGTCCATACAGTGCTGTACTGTGTCGAGCAGCAGAGTCCATACAGTGCTGTACTGTGTCGAGCAGCAGAGTCCGTACAGTGCTGTACTGTGTCGAGCAGCAGAGTCCGTACAGTGCTGTACTGTGTCGAGCAGAGTCCGTACAGTGCTGTACTGTGTCGAGCAGCAGAGTCCGTACAGTGCTGTACTGTGTCGAGCAGAGTCCGTATAGTGCTGTACTGTGTCGAGCAGCAGAGTCCATACAGTGCTGTACTGTGTCGAGCAGCAGAGTCCGTATAGTGCTGTACTGTGTCGAGCAGCAGAGTCCGTATAGTGCTGTACTGTGTCGAGCAGCAGAGTCCGTACAGTGCTGTACTGTGTCGAGCAGAGTCCGTACAGTGCTGTACTGTGTCGAGCAGCAGAGTCCGTACAGTGCTGTACTGTGTCGAGCAGCAGAGTCCGTATAGTGCTGTACTGTGTCGAGCAGCAGAGTCCGTACAGTGCTGTACTGTGTCGAGCAGCAGAGTCCGTACAGTGCTGTACTGTGTCGAGCAGCAGAGTCCGTACAGTGCTGTACTGTGTCGAGCAGCAGAGTCCGTATAGTGCTGTACTGTGTCGAGCAGCAGAGTCCGTACAGTTCTGTACTGTGTCGAGCAGCAGAGTCCGTACAGTGCTGTACTGTCGAGCAGAGTCTGTACAGTGCTGCACTGTGTTGAGCAGCAGAGTCCGTACAGTGTTGTACTGTGTCGAGCAGCAGAGTCCGTACAGTGCTGTACTGTGTCGAACAGCAGAGTCCGTACAGTGCTGTACTGTGTCGAGCAGCAGAGTCCGTACAGTGCTGTACTGTGTCCAGCAGAGTCCGTACAGTGCTGTACTGTCCAGCAGAGTCCGTACAGTGCTGTACTGTGTCGAGCAGCAGAGTCCGTACAGTGCTGTACTGTGTCGAGCAGCAGAGTCCGTACAGTGCTGTACTGTGTTGAGCAGCAGAGTCCGTACAGTGCTGTACTGTGTCGAGCAGCAGAGTCCGTACAGTGCTGTACTGTGTCGAGCAGAGTCCGTATAGTGCTGTACTGTGTCGAGCAGCAGAGTCCGTACAGTGCTGTACTGTCCAGCAGAGTCCGTACAGTGCTGTACTGTGTCGAGCAGCAGAGTCCATACAGTGCTGTACTGTGTCGAGCAGCAGAGTCCGTACAGTGCTGTACTGTCCAGCAGAGTCCGTACAGTGCTGTACTGTGTCGAGCAGCAGAGTCCGTACAGTGCTGTACTGTGTCGAGCAGCAGAGTCCGTACAGTGCTGTACTGTGTCGAGCAGCAGAGTCCGTACAGTGCTGTACTGTGTCGAGCAGAGTCCGTACAGTGCTGTACTGTGTCGAACAGCAGAGTCCGTACAGTGCTGTACTGTGTCGAGCAGAAGAGTCCGTACAGTGCTGTACTGTGTCGAACAGCAGAGTCCGTACAGTGCTGTACTGTGTCGAGCAGCAGAGTCCATACAGTGCTGTACTGTGTCGAGCAGAGTCCGTACAGTGCTGTACTGTGTCGAGCAGAGTCCGTACAGTGCTGTACTGTGTCGAACAGCAGAGTCCGTACAGTGCTGTACTGTGTCGAGCAGCAGAGTCCGTACAGTGCTGTACTGTGTCGAGCAGAGTCCGTACAGTGCTGTACTGTCCAGCAGAGTCCGTACAGTGTCGTACTGTGTCGAGCAGAGTCCGTACAGTGCTGTACTGTGTCGAGCAGCAGAGTCCGTACAGTGCTGTACTGTCGAGCAGAGTCTGTACAGTGCTGTACTGTGTCGAACAGCAGAGTCCGTACAGTTCTGTACTGTGTCGAGCAGCAGAGTCCGTACAGTGCTGTACTGTGTCGAGCAGCAGAGTCCATACAGTGCTGTACTGTGTCGAGCAGAGTCCGTATAGTGCTGTACTGTGTCGAGCAGCAGAGTCCGTACAGTGCTGTACTGTGTCGAGCAGCAGAGTCCATACAGTGCTGTACTGTGTCGAGCAGAGTCCGTATAGTGCTGTACTGTGTCGAGCAGCAGAGTCCGTACAGTGCTGTACTGTGTCGAGCAGCAGAGTCCATACAGTGCTGTACTGTGTCGAGCAGAGTCCGTATAGTGCTGTACTGTGTCGAGCAGCAGAGTCCGTACAGTGCTGTACTGTGTCGAGCAGCAGAGTCCGTACAGTGCTGTACTGTGTCGAGCAGCAGAGTCCGTACAGTGCTGTACTGTGTCGAGCAGCATAGTCCGTACAGTGCTGTACTGTGTCGAGCAACAGAGTCCGTACAGTGCTGTACTGTGTCGAGCAGCAGAGTCCGTACAGTGCTGTACTGTGTCGAGCAGCAGAGTCCGTACAGTGCTGTACTGTGTTGAGCAGCAGAGTCCGTATAGTGCTGTACTGTGTCGAGCAGCAGAGTCCGTACAGTGCTGTACTGTGTCGAGCAGCAGAGTCCGTACAGTGCTGTACTGTGTCGAGCAGCAGAGTCCGTACAGTGCTGTACTGTGTCGAGCAGAGTCCGTACAGTGCTGTACTGTGTCGAGCAGCAGAGTCCGTACAGTGCTGTACTGTGTCGAGCAGCAGAGTCCGTACAGTGCTGTACTGTGTCGAGCAGCAGAGTCCGTACAGTGCTGTACTGTGTCGAGCAGCAGAGTCCGTACAGTGCTGTACTGTGTCGAGCAGCAGAGTCCGTACAGTGCTGTACTGTGTCGAGCAGCAGAGTCCGTACAGTGCTGTACTGAGTCGAGCAGCAGAGTCCATACAGTGCTGTACTGTGTCGAGCAGCAGAGTCCGTACAGTGCTGTACTGTGTCGAGCAGAGTCTGTACAGTGCTGTACTGTGTCGAGCAGCAGAGTCCGTACAGTGCTGTACTGTGTCGAGCAGCAGAGTCCGTACAGTGCTGTACTGTGTCGAGCAGAGTCCATACAGTGCTGTACTGTGTCGAGCAGCAGAGTCCGTACAGTGCTGTACTGTGTCGAGCAGAGTCCATACAGTGCTGTACTGTGTCGAGCAGCAGAGTCCGTACAGTGCTGTACTGTGTCGAGCAGCAGAGTCCGTACAGTGCTGTACTGTGTCGAGCAGCAGAGTCCGTACAGTGCTGTACTGTGTCGAGCAGCAGAGTCCGTACAGTGCTGTACTGTGTCGAGCAGCAGAGTCCGTACAGTGCTGTACTGTGTCGAGCAGCAGAGTCCGTACAGTGCTGTACTGTGTCGAACAGCAGAGTCCGTACAGTGCTGTACTGTGTCGAGCAGCAGAGTCCGTACAGTGCTGTACTGTGTCGAGCAGCAGAGTCCGTACAGTGCTGTACTGTGTCGAGCAGCAGAGTCCGTACAGTGCTGTACTGTGTCGAGCAGCAGAGTCCGTACAGTGCTGTACTGTGTCGAGCAGCAGAGTCCGTACAGTGCTGTACTGTGTCGAGCAGCAGAGTCCGTATAGTGCTGTACTGTGTCGAGCAGCAGAGTCCGTACAGTGCTGTACTGTGTCGAACAGCAGAGTCCGTACAGTGCTGTACTGTGTCGAGCAGCAGAGTCCGTACAGTGCTGTACTGTGTCGAGCAGAGTCCGTACAGTGCTGTACTGTGTCGAGCAGCAGAGTCAGTACAGTGCTGTACTGTGTCGAGCAGCAGAGTCCGTATAGTGCTGTACTGTGTCGAGCAGCAGAGTCCGTACAGTGCTGTACTGTGTCGAGCAGCAGAGTCCGTATAGTGCTGTACTGTGTCGAGCAGCAGAGTCCGTACAGTGCTGTACTGTGTCGAGCAGCAGAGTCAGTACAGTGCTGTACTGTGTCGAGCAGCAGAGTCCGTACAGTGCTGTACTGTGTCGAGCAGCAGAGTCCGTATAGTGCTGTACTGTGTCGAGCAGCAGAGTCCGTATAGTGCTGTACTGTGTCGAGCAGCAGAGTCCGTATAGTGCTGTACTGTGTCGAGCAGCAGAGTCCGTGCAGTGCTGTACTGTGTCGAGCAGCAGAGTCCGTACAGTGCTGTACTGTGTCGAGCAGAGTCCGTACAGTGCTGTACTGTGTCGAGCAGCAGAGTCCGTACAGTGCTGTACTGTGTCGAGCAGCAGAGTCCGTACAGTGCTGTACTGTGTCGAGCAGCAGAGTCCGTACAGTGCTGTACTGTGTCGAGCAGCAGAGTCCGTACAGTGCTGTACTGTGTCGAGCAGAGTCCGTGCAGTGCTGTACTGTGTCGAGCAGCAGAGTCCGTACAGTGCTGTACTGTGTCGAGCAACAGAGTCCGTGCAGTGCTGTACTGTCCAGCAGAGTCAGTACAGTGCTGTACTGTGTCGAGCAGCAGAGTCCGTACAGTGCTGTACTGTGTCGAGCAGCAGAGTCCGTACAGTGCTGTACTGTGTCGAGCAGCAGAGTCCGTGCAGTGCTGTACTGTGTCGAGCAGCAGAGTCAGTACAGTGCTGTACTGTGTCGAGCAGAGTCCGTGCAGTGCTGTACTGTGTCGAGCAGCAGAGTCCGTACAGTGCTGTACTGTGTCGAGCAACAGAGTCCGTGCAGTGCTGTACTGTGTCGAGCAGCAGAGTCCGTACAGTGCTGTACTGTGTCGAGCAGCAGAGTCCGTACAGTGCTGTACTGTGTCGAGCAGCAGAGTCCGTACAGTGCTGTACTGTGTCGAGCAGCAGAGTCAGTACAGTGCTGTACTGTGTCGAGCAGAGTCCGTGCAGTGCTGTACTGTGTCGAGCAGCAGAGTCCGTACAGTGCTGTACTGTGTCGAGCAACAGAGTCCGTGCAGTGCTATACTGTCCAGCAGAGTCAGTACAGTGCTGTACTGTGTCGACCAGAGTCCGTGCAGTGCTGTACTGTGTCGAGCAGCAGAGTCCGTACAGTGCTGTACTGTGTCGAGCAGCAGAGTCCGTGCAGTGCTGTACTGTGTCGAGCAGCAGAGTCAGTACAGTGCTGTACTGTGTCGAGCAGAGTCCGTGCAGTGCTGTACTGTGTCGAGCAGCAGAGTCCGTACAGTGCTGTACTGTGTCGAGCAACAGAGTCCGTGCAGTGCTGTACTGTGTCGAGCAGCAGAGTCCGTACAGTGCTGTACTGTGTCGAGCAGCAGAGTCCGTACAGTGCTGTACTGTGTCGAGCAGCAGAGTCCGTACAGTGCTGTACTGTGTCGAGCAGCAGAGTCCGTACAGTGCTGTACTGTGTCGAGCAGAGTCCATACAGTGCTGTACTGTGTCGAGCAGAGTCCATACAGTGCTGTACTGTGTCGAGCAGCAGAGTTCGTACAGTGCTGTACTGTGTCGAGCAGAGTCCATACAGTGCTGTACTGTGTCGAGCAGAGTCCATACAGTGCTGTACTGTGTCGAGCAGCAGAGTCCGTACAGTGCTGTACTGTGTCGAGCAGAGTCCATACAGTGCTGTACTGTGTCGAGCAGAGTCCATACAGTGCTGTACTGTGTCGAGCAGCAGAGTCCGTACAGTGCTGTACTGTGTCGAGCAGAGTCCGTACAGTGCTGTACTGTGTCGAGCAGCAGAGTCCGTACAGTGCTGTACTGTGTCGAGCAGCAGAGTCCGTACAGTGCTGTACTGTGTCGAGCAACAGAGTTCGTACAGTGCTGTACTGTGTCGAGCAGCAGAGTCCGTACAGTGCTGTACTGTCCAGCAGAGTCCGTACAGTGCTGTACTGTGTCGAGCAACAGAGTCCGTACAGTGCTGTACTGTGTCGAGCAGCAGAGTCCGTACAGTGCTGTACTGTGTCGAGCAGCAGAGTCCGTATAGTGCTGTACTGTGTCGAGCAGCAGAGTCCGTACAGTGCTGTACTGTGTCGAGCAGCAGAGTCCGTACAGTGCTGTACTGTGTCGAGCAGCAGAGTCCGTACAGTGCTGTACTGTGTCGAGCAGCAGAGTCCGTACAGTGCTGTACTGTGTCGAGCAGCAGAGTCCGTACAGTGCTGTACTGTGTCGAGCAGAGTCCATACAGTGCTGTACTGTGTCGAGCAGAGTCCATACAGTGCTGTACTGTGTCGAGCAGCAGAGTTCGTACAGTGCTGTACTGTGTCGAGCAGAGTCCATACAGTGCTGTACTGTGTCGAGCAGAGTCCATACAGTGCTGTACTGTGTCGAGCAGCAGAGTCCATACAGTGCTGTACTGTGTCGAGCAGAGTCCATACAGTGCTGTACTGTGTTGAGCAGCAGAGTCCGTACAGTGCTGTACTGTGTCGAGCAGCAGAGTCCATACAGTGCTGTACTGTGTCGAGCAGAGTCCATACAGTGCTGTACTGTGTTGAGCAGCAGAGTCCGTACAGTGCTGTACTGTGTGGAGCAGCAGAGTCCATACAGTGCTGTACTGTGTCGAGCAGCAGAGTCCATACAGTGCTGTACTGTGTCGAGCAGAGTCCATACAGTGCTGTACTGTGTTGAGCAGCAGAGTCCGTACAGTGCTGTACTGTGTCGAGCAGCAGAGTCCGTACAGTGCTGTACTGTGTCGAGCAGCAGAGTCCGTACAGTGCTGTACTGTGTCGAGCAGCAGAGTCCGTACAGTGCTGTACTGTGTCGAGCAGCAGAGTCCGTATAGTGCTGTACTGTGTCGAGCAGAGTCCATACAGTGCTGTACTGTGTCGAGCAGCAGAGTCCGTACAGTGCTGTACTGTGTCGAGCAGCAGAGTCCGTACAGTGCTGTACTGTGTCGAGCAGCAGAGTCCGTACAGTGCTGTACTGTGTCGAGCAGCAGAGTCCGTACAGTGCTGTACTGTGTCGAGCAGCAGAGTCCGTACAGTGCTGTACTGTGTCGAGCAGCAGAGTCCGTACAGTGCTGTACTGTGTCGAGCAGCAGAGTCCGTACAGTGCTGTACTGTGTCGAGCAGCAGAGTCCGTACAGTGCTGTACTGTGTCGAGCAGCAGAGTCCGTACAGTGCTGTACTGTGTCGAGCAGCAGAGTCCGTACAGTGCTGTACTGTGTCGAGCAGCAGAGTCCGTACAGTGCTGTACTGTGTCGAGCAGCAGAGTCCGTACAGTGCTGTACTTTGTCGAGCAGCAGAGTCCGTACAGTGCTGTACTGTGTCGAGAAGAGTCCGTACAGTGCTGTACTGTGTCGATCAGCAGAGTCCGTACAGTGCTGTACTGTGTCGAGCAGAGTCCGTACAGTGCTGTACTGTGTCGAGCAGCAGAGTCCGTATAGTGCTGTACTGTGTCGAGCAGAGTCCGTACAGTGCTGTACTGTGTCGAGCAGCAGAGTCCGTACAGTGCTGTACTGTGTCGAGCAGCAGAGTCCGTACAGTGCTGTACTGAGTCGAGCAGCAGAGTCCGTACAATGATGTACTGTCCAGCAGAGTCCGTACAGTGCTGTACTGTGTCGAGCAGCAGAGTCCGTACAGTGCTGTACTGTCCAGCAGAGTCCGTACAGTGCTGTACTGTGTCGAGCAGCAGAGTCCGTACAGTGCTGTACTGTGTCGAGCAGAGTCTGTACAGTGCTGTACTGTCCAGCAGAGTCCGTACAGTGCTGTACTGTGTCGAGCAGCAGAGTCCGTACAGTGCTGTACTGTGTCGAGCAGCAGAGTCCGTACAGTGCTGTACTGTGTCGAGCAGAGTCCGTACAGTGCTGTACTGTGTCCGGCAGAGTCCGTACAGTGCTGTACTGTGTCGAGCAGAGTCTGTACAGTGCTGTACTGTCCAGCAGAGTCCGTACAGTGCTGTACTGTGTCGAGCAGCAGAGTCCATACAGTGCTGTACTGTGTCGAGCAGCAGAGTCCGTACAGTGCTGTACTGTGTCGAGCAGAGTCCATACAGTGCTGTACTGTGTCGAGCAGCAGAGTCCGTACAGTGCTGTACTGTGTCGAGCAGCAGAGTCCGTACAGTGCTGCACTGTGTTGAGCAGCAGAGTCCGTACAGTGCTGTACTGTGTCGAGCAGCAGAGTCCGTACTGTGCTGTACTGTGTCGAGCAGTGACCGTACAGTGCTGTACTGTCCAGCAGAGTTCGTACAGTGCTGTACTGTGTTGAGCAGCAGAGTCCGTATAGTGCTGTACTGTGTCGAGCAGCAGAGTCCGTACAGTGCTGTACTGTGTCGAACAGCAGAGTCCATACAGTGCTGTACTGTGTCGAGCAGCAGAGTCCGTACAGTGCTGTACTGTGTCGAGCAGCAGAGTCAGTACAGTGCTGTACTGTGTCGAGCAGAGTCCGTGCAGTGCTGTACTGTGTCGAGCAGCAGAGTCCGTACAGTGCTGTACTGAGTCGGGCAGCAGAGTCCGTACAATGATGTACTGTCCAGCAGAGACCGTACAGTGCTGTACTGTCCAGCAGAGTCCGTACAGTGCTGTACTGTGTCGAGCAGCAGAGTCCGTACAGTGCTGTACTGTGTCGAGCAGAGTCCATACAGTGCTGTACTGTGTCGAGCAGAAGAGTCCGTACAGTGCTGTACTGTGTCCGGCAGAGTCCGTACAGTGCTGTACTGTGTCGAGCAGAGTCCGTACAGTGCTGTACTGTGTCGAGCAGCAGAGTCCGTACAGTGCTGTACTGTGTCGAGCAGAGTCCGTACAGTGCTGTACTGTGTTGAGCAGCAGAGTCCGTACAGTGCTGTACTGTGTCGAGCAGCAGAGTCCGTACAGTGCTGTACTGTGTCCGGCAGAGTCCGTACAGTGCTGTACTGTGTCGAGCAGAGTCCGTACAGTGCTGTACTGTGTCGAGCAGCAGAGTCCGTACAGTGCTGTACTGTGTCGAGCAGAGTCCGTACAGTGCTGTACTGTCGAGCAGAGTCCATACAGTGCTGTACTGTGTCCAGCAGAGTCCGTACAGTGCTGTACTGTGTCGAGCAGCAGAGTCCGTACAGTGCTGTACTGTGTCGAGCAGAGTCCGTACAGTGCTGTACTGTATCGAGCAGCAGAGTCCGTACAGTGCTTTACTGTGTCGAGCAGAGTCCGTACAGTGCTGTACTGTGTCGAGCAGCAGAGTCCGTACAGTGCTGTACTGTGTCGAGCAGCAGAGTCCGTACAGTGCTGTACTGTGTCGAGCAGCAGAGTCCGTACAGTGCTGTACTGTGTCGAGCAGAGTCCGTACAGTGCTGTACTGTGTCGAGCAGAGTCCATACAGTGCTGTACTGTGTCGAGCAGCAGAGTCCGTACAGTGCTGTACTGTGTCGAGCAGCAGAGTCCGTACAGTGCTGTACTGTGTCGAGCAGAGTCCGTACAGTGCTGTACTGTGTCGAGCAGCAGAGTCCGTACAGTGCTATACTGTCCAGCAGAGTCCGTACAGTGCTGTACTGTGTCGAGCAGCAGAGTCCGTACAGTGCTGTACTGTGTCGAGCAGAGTCCGTATAGTGCTGTACTGTGTCGAGCAGCAGAGTCCGTACAGTGCTGTACTGTGTCGAGCAGCAGATACCGTACAGTGCTGTACTGTGTCGAGCAGAGTCCGTATAGTGCTGTACTGTGTCGAGCAGCAGAGTCCGTACAGTGCTGTACTGTGTCGAGCAGCAGAGTCCGTACCGTGCTGTACTGTGTCGAGCAGCAGAGTCCGTACAGTGCTGTACTGTGTCGAGCAGAGTCCGTACAGTGCTGTACTGTGTCGAGCAGAGTCCGTACAGTGCTGTACTGTGTCGAGCAGCAGAGTCCGTACAGTGCTGTACTGTGTCGAGCAGCAGAGTCCGTACAGTGCTGTACTGTGTCGGGCAGCAGAGTCCGTACAGTGCTGTACTGTCCAGCAGAGTCCGTACAGTGCTGTACTGTGTCGAGCAGTGACCGTACAGTGCTGTACTGTCCAGCAGAGTCCATACAGTGCTGTACTGTGTCGAGCAGAGTCCGTACAGTGCTGTACTGTGTTGAGCAGCAGAGTTCGTACAGTGCTGTACTGTGTCGAGCAGCAGAGTCCATACAGTGCTGTACTGTGTCGAGCAGAGTCCGTACAGTGCTGTACTGTGTTGAGCAGCAGAGTTCGTACAGTGCTGTACTGTGTCGAGCAGCAGAGTCCGTACAGTGCTGTACTGTGTCGAGCAGAGTCCGTACAGTGCTGTACTGTCCAGCAGAGTCCGTACAGTGCTGTACTGTGTCGAGCAGAGTCCGTACAGTGCTGTACTGTGTCGAGCAGCAGAGTCCGTACAGTGATGTACTGTGTCGAGCAGCAGAGTCCGTACAGTGCTGTACTGTGTCGAGCAGCAGAGTCCGTACAGTGCTGTACTGTGTCGAACAGCAGAGTCCGTACAGTGCTGTACTGTCCAGCAGAGTCCGTACAGTGCTGTACTGTGTCGAGCAGCAGAGTCCGTACAGTGCTGTACTGTGTCGAGCAGCAGAGTCCGTACAGTGCTGTACTGTGTCGAGCAGCAGAGTCCGTACAGTGCTGTACTGTGTCGAGCAGCAGAGTCCATACAGTGCTGTACTGTCCAGCAGAGTCCGTACAGTGCTGTACTGTGTCGAGCAGCAGAGTCCATACAGTGCTGTACTGTCCAGCAGAGTCCGTACAGTGCTGTACTGTGTCGAGCAGCAGAGTCCGTACAGTGCTGTACTGTGTCGAGCAGCAGAGTCCGTACAGTGCTGTACTGTGTCGAGCAGCAGAGTCCGTGCAGTGCTGTACTGTGTCGAGCAGCAGAGTCCGTACAGTGCTGTACTGTGTCGAGCAGCAGAGTCCGTACAGTGCTGTACTGTGTCGAGCAGCAGAGTCCGTATAGTGCTGTACTGTGTCGAGCAGCAGAGTCCGTACAGTGCTGTACTGTCCAGCAGAGTCCGTACAGTGCTGTACTGTGTCGAGCAGCAGAGTCCATACAGTGCTGTACTGTCCAGCAGAGTCCGTACAGTGCTGTACTGTGTCGAGCAGCAGAGTCCATACAGTGCTGTACTGTCCAGCAGAGTCCGTACAGTGCTGTACTGTGTCGAGCAGCAGAGTCCGTACAGTGCTGTACTGTGTCGAGCAGCAGAGTCCGTACAGTGCTGTACTGTGTCGAGCAGCAGAGTCCGTACAGTGTTGTACTGTGTCGAGCAGCAGAGTCCATACAGTGCTGTACTGTGTCGAGCAGAGTCCGTATAGTGCTGTACTGTGTCGAGCAGAGTCCGTACAGTGCTGTACTGTGTCGAGCAGCAGAGTCCGTATAGTGCTGTACTGTGTCGAGCAGCAGAGTCCGTACAGTGCTGTACTGTGTCGAGCAACAGAGTCCGTACAGTGCTGTACTGTGTCGAGCAGCAGAGTCCGTACAGTGCTGTACTGTGTCGAGCAGAGTCCGTACAGTGCTGTACTGTGTCGAGCAGCAGAGTCCATACAGTGCTGTACTGTGTCGAGCAGAGTCCGTATAGTGCTGTACTGTGTCGAGCAGAGTCCATACAGTGCTGTACTGTGTCGAGCAGCAGAGTCCGTATAGTGCTGTACTGTGTCGAGCAGCAGAGTCCGTACAGTGCTGTACTGTGTCGAGCAACAGAGTCCGTACAGTGCTGTACTGTGTCGAGCAGCAGAGTCCGTACAGTGCTGTACTGTGTCGAGCAGAGTCCGTACAGTGCTGTACTGTGTCGAGCAGCAGAGTCCGTACAGTGCCGTACTGTGTCGAGCAAAAGAGTCCGTACAGTGCTGTACTGTGTCGAGCAGAGTCCGTACAGTGCTGTACTGTGTCGAGCAGCAGAGTCCGTATAGTGCTGTACTGTGTCGAGCTTCTGAGTCCGTACAGTGCTGTACTGTGTCGAGCAGAGTCCGTACAGTGCTGTACTGTGTCGAGCAGAATCCGTACAGTGCTGTACTGTGTCGAGCAGCAGAGTCCGTACAGTGCTGTACTGTGTCGAGCAGCAGAGTCCGTACAGTGCTGTACTGTGTCGAGCAGAGTCCGTACAGTGCTGTACTGTGTCGAGCAGCAGAGTCCGTACAGTGCTGTACTGTGTCGAGCAGAGTCCGTACAGTGCTGTACTGTGTCGAGCAGCAGAGTCCGTACAGTGCTGTACTGTGTCGAGCAGAGTCCGTACAGTGCTGTACTGTGTCGAGCAGAGTCCGTACAGTGCTGTACTGTGTCGAGCAGCAGAGTCCGTACAGTGCTGTACTGTGTCGAGCAGAGTCCGTACAGTGCTGTACTGTGTCGAGCAGCAGAGTCCGTACAGTGCTGTACTGTGTCGAGCAGCAGAGTCCGTACAGTGCTGTACTGTGTCGAGCAGAGTCCGTACAGTGCTGTACTGTGTCGAGCAGCAGAGTCCGTACAGTGCTGTACTGTGTCGAGCAGAGTCCGTACAGTGCTGTACTGTGTCGAGCAGCAGAGTCCGTACAGTGCTGTACTGTGTCGAGCAGAGTCCGTACAGTGCTGTACTGTGTCGAGCAGAGTCCGTACAGTGCTGTACTGTGTCGAGCAGAGTCCGTACAGTGCTGTACTGTGTCGAGCAGCAGAGTCCGTACAGTGCTGTACTGTGTCGAGCAGCAGAGTCCGTACAGTGCTGTACTGTGTCGAGCAGAGTCCATACAGTGCTGTACTGTGTCGAACAGCAGAGTCCGTACAGTGCTGTACTGTGTCGAGCAGAGTCCGTACAGTGCTGTACTGTGTCGAGCAGCAGAGTCCGTATAGTGCTGTACTGTGTTGAGCAGCAGAGTCCGTACAGTGCTGTACTGTGTCGAGCAGCAGAGTCCGTACAGTGCTGTACTGTGTCGAGCAGCAGAGTCCGTACAGTGCTGTACTGTGTCGAGCAGCAGAGTCCGTATAGTGCTGTACTGTGTCGAGCAGAGTCCATACAGTGCTGTACTGTGTCGAGCAGAGTCCGTACAGTGCTGTACTGTGTCGAGCAGCAGAGTCCGTACAGTGCTGTACTGTCCAGCAGAGTCCGTACAGTGCTGTACTGTGTCGAGCAGCAGAGTCCGTACAGTGCTGTACTGTCCAGCAGAGTCCGTACAGTGCTGTACTGTGTCGAACAGCAGAGTCCATACAGTGCTGTACTGTGTCGAGCAGCAGAGTCCGTACAGTGCTGTACTGTGTCGAACAGCAGAGTCCGTACAGTGCTGTACTGTGTCGAGCAGAGTCCGTACAGTGCTGTACTGTGTCGAGCAGAGTCCTTACAGTGCTGTACTGTGTCGAGCAGCAGAGTCCGTACAGTGCTGTACTGTGTCGAACAGCAGAGTCCGTACAGTGCTGTACTGTGTCGAACAGCAGAGTCCGTACAGTGTTGTACTGTGTCGAGCAGAGTCCGTACAGTGCTGTACTGTGTCGAGCAGAGTCCGTACAGTGCTGTACTGTGTCGAGCAGCAGAGTCCGTACAGTGCTGTACTGTGTCGAACAGCAGAGTCCGTACAGTGCTGTACTGTGTCGAGCAGCAGAGTCCGTACAGTGCTGTACTGTGTCGAGCAGCAGAGTCCGTACAGTGTTGTACTGTGTCGAGCAGCAGAGTCCGTACAGTGCTGTACTGTGTCGAGCAGCAGAGTCCGTACAGTGCTGTACTGTGTCGAGCAGCAGAGTCCGTACAGTGCTGTACTGTGTCGAGCAGCAGAGTCCGTACAGTGCTGTACTGTGTCGAGCAGCAGAGTCCGTACAGTGCTGTACTGTCCAGCAGAGTCCGTACAGTGCTGTACTGTGTCGAACAGCAGAGTCCGTACAGTGCTGTACTGTGTCGAGCAGCAGAGTCCGTACAGTGCTGTACTGTGTCGAGCAGCAGAGTCCGTACAGTGCTGTACTGTGTCGAGCAGCAGAGTCCGTACAGTGCTGTACTGTCCAGCAGAGTCCGTACAGTGCTGTACTGTGTTGAGCAGCAGAGTCCGTACAGTGCTGTACTGTGTCGAGCAGCAGAGTCCGTACAGTGCTGTACTGTGTCGAGCAGCAGAGTCCGTACAGTGCTGTACTGTGTCGAGCAGCAGAGTCCGTACAGTGCTGTACTGTGTCGAGCAGCAGAGTCCGTACAGTGCTGTACTGTGTCGAGCAGAGTCCATACAGTGCTGTACTGTGTCGAGCAGAGTCCGTACAGTGCTGTACTGTGTCGAGCAGAGTCCATACAGTGCTGTACTGTGTCGAGCAGCAGAGTCCGTACAGTGCTGTACTGTGTCGAGCAGAGTCCGTACAGTGCTGTACTGTGTCGAGCAGAGTCCGTACAGTGCTGTACTGTGTCGAGCAGAGTCCATACAGTGCTGTACTGTGTCGAGCAGAGTCCGTACAGTGCTGCAGACACACAGTGCGGCGTGCGAGGCGGATCGGGCAGCTACTGCCGGAATGTGTCTGCTTCCTCCGGCACCCGATCTTATCTCTGCGACTAAGCTGGTAATTTGCCACTTCCGGATCGTGAATAACTTGTTCTGCTCCTTCTCAAGGCCAGATTCGTTAAGATACGGCAAAGAGCTGGGCCAAATGAACCGAACTGAACGTGCCAGTGACGCAATTTGTATGTAGTTTCGGAACCTTTGTCCTGAGCAAGCTCCTTGAGAAAAGGTAGCCTTGTGAACATGTTGTGAAATTATCAATCAATGAGAGAGTGACAACTTAAGAATTGGCATTCTAATTGCTCGGTAAGCGAAAGTCCATGTAACGTCCATAACGTAACGTTTACGATGTTTTCTGGAGGTGTGTAAATCGGTCAGTATATTGTGAAGACTATGGCGATATAAAATGTGTTAATACTACGCATTAAAATGATTGTGTAACAGCTTTGAGGACGGTTCCGTGGGCAGGTATCAATAGCCACGATGTGTAATTGCTCATAGATGAAGGTCTTTTTCATCTTTTTGGCCGTTTGACTGAACGACAATGAGCTGTGTGTCATTATCGAATTAGACATCATGGCGCGGTTGTTGGCAGGATCAGCGGAGAGATTATATCGGCCGAGTGCGCAGCGTGGCTTTATGCATGTGGCGTGGCGGCTTCATGGAAATGCTGGGAGCGGGGACACGCCCTACACAAACTTCGCGGCATTTCCAGACCCGCTTTCCTGTCCATGCCTAACATCTTAGCTGTCGTCACTCGGCCCACACGACTTCGTGTAGCAGGCCGTAGAGGTGAATGTTATCAGCAGAGTGCATCAGCTCTCATAACAGCCAGGTACGTGACATGGACTGATATGATGTGGCATGCGTATTATATGACTAGACGTAACATGTAAGCTTCCAGTTTACGACCTAAGCGTGCTGAGTAGCGAAGGATAAAATCCAATGGATTATGCTTCCGATAATACGAAAATACATACGTATATTCAAGACTTCAAATATAAATTATTTAACTATACCAGACGTCACAGTAGTTCATGTCAGTGCTTCACTTTAGGCCACTATTGTTGTGTGTAACCCGCCATGACTGGTGACGCAATGTTCTTTGCAAAACTCTTGCAGCCGCTCTTGCACATATCATGCATGACTGCCAATTGGAGTAATGCGGTTGCAAATGTAAGCCATTGATGCTTATCAATAAAGCAAAATCCCGTCAACGTATTTGCTGCTTTCGCACGCCCTCATTTGGGTTGTACGATGTTTACTATCATTCGTGAGAAAATCCGACCGGGCGATACATTGCATGAGACCCAGCCGCTACTCTGTTCTGAGGCCGGCTTTGATACTGCAGTAGCACACATCCTCTCAGAATACTCTGTTCTGAGGCCGGCTTTGATACTGTAGTAGCACACATCCTCTCAGTATACTCTGTTCTGAGGCCGGCTTTGATACTGCAGTAGCATACATCCTCTCAGAATACTCTGTTCTGAGGCCGGCTTTGATACTGCAGTAGCACACATCCTCTCAGTATACTCTGTTTTGAGGCCGGCTTTGATACTACAGTAGCACACATCGTCTCAGTATACTCTGTTCTGAGGCCGGCTTTGATACTGCAGTAGCACACATCCTCTCAGTATACTCTGTTATGAGGCCGGCTTTGATACTGCAGTAGCACACATCCTCTCAGTATACTCTGTTCTGAGGCCGGCTTTGATACTGCAGTAGCATACATCCTCTCAGTATACTCTGTTCTGGGGCCGGCTTTGATACTGCAGTAGCATACATCCTTTCAGTATACTCTGTTCTGAGGCCGGCTTTGGTACTGCAGTAGCATACATCCTCTCAGTATACTCTGTTCTGAGGCCGGCTTTGATACTGCAGTAGCATACATCCTCTCAGTATGCTCTGTTCTGAGGCCGGCTTTGATACTGCAGTAGCATACATCCTCTCAGTATACTCTGTTCTGAGGCCGGCTTTGATACTGCAGTAGCATACATCCTCTCAGTATACTCTGTTCTGAGGCCGGCTTTGATACTGTAGTAGCACACATCCTCTCAGTATACTCTGTTCTGAGGCCGGCTTTGATACTGCAGTAGCATACATCCTCTCAGTATACTCTGTTCTGAGGCCGGCTTTGATACTGCAGTAGCACACATCCTCTCAGTATACTCTGTTCTGAGGCCGACTTTGATACTGCAGTAGCACACATCCTCTCAGTATACTCTGTTCTGAGGCCGGCTTTGATACTGCAGTAGCATACATCCTCTCAGTATACTCTGTTCTGAGGCCGGCTTTGATACTACAGTAGCGCACATCCTCTCAGTATATTCTGTTCTGAGGCCGGCTTTGATACTGCAGTAGCACACATCCTCTCAGAATACTCTGTTCTAAGGCCGGCTTTGATACTGCAGTAGCACACATCCTCTCAGTATACTCTGTTCTGAGGCCGGCTTTGATACTACAGTAGCACACATCCTCTCAGTATACTCTGTTCTGAGGCCGGCTTTGATACTGCAGTAGCACACATCCTCTCAGTATACTCTGTTCTGAGGCCGGCTTTGATACTGCAGTAGCACACATCCTCTCAGTATACTCTGTTCTGAGGCCGGCTTTGATACTGCAGTAGCATACATCCTCTCAGTATACTCTGTTCTGAGGCCGGCTTTGATACTGCAGTAGCACACATCCTCTCAGTATACTCTGTTCTGAGGCCGGCTTTGATACTGCAGTAGCACACATCCTCTCAGTATACTCTGTGCTGAGGCCGGCTTTGATACTGCAGTAGCACACATCCTCTCAGTACACTCTGTTCTGAGGCCGGCTTTGATACTGCAGTAGCACACATCCTCTCAGAATACTCTGTTCTGAGGCCGGCTTTGATACTGCAGTAGCACACATCCTCTCAGTATACTCTGTTCTGAGGCCGGCTTTTATACTGCAGTAGCACACATCCTCTCAGTATACTCTGTTCTGAGGCCGGCTTTGATACTGCAGTAGCACACATCCTCTCAGTATACTCTGTTCTGAGGCCGGCTTTGATACTGAAGAAGCACACATCCTCTCAGTATACTCTGTTCTGAGGCCGGCTTTGATACTGCAGTAGCACACATCCTCTCAGTATAGACATAAAGACATAAAAGAAAAGTGCAACAAAGAGCCTCTTGGGCCCATCCGAGGTTGCACCCCCCCCCCCCCCCTCCACCAGTCTCGCCCCTTCAAATCACCTTACTCTACCTGCATAAAAGAAGGCTAATCCCACGAGTATTTATGAACTAATCCCTTCTCTGTAAAGTATTTATCTAATCTAATTTTGAAGGAAGCAAGTGTCACTGCATCAGCGACATCCCCTGGTAGCATATTCCAATGTCCTACAACCCTTCTACTGAAAAATGACTGTCGTAGCCTAGTCCTACTTTGTTTCATAATGAGTTTATGCTGATGACCTCTACCTCGATTTTCCCTATTGAACTCAAACATACCCTTTAAATATCCAGAATGCTGACTATTTACAAATTTGAAGACTTCAATTAGATCTCCTCTTAGCCTTCTATATCTAAGTGAAAACATACCCAATTTCCTTAATCTATCTTCATAAGGTAAACTACCAAGACAATTAATCATTTTTGTTGCCCTTTTTTGAACTCTTTCTAACAACCAGCAATCTTTCTCATATGTTGGAGACCAGGCTTGTACACAATACTCCAAATGTGGTCTAACGTATGCACAATACAGTTTTGTTATTACCTTTTCACTCTTGTAGGAAACATTTCTGTTAATGGCCCCTAGCATTCTAAGTGCCTTTTTCCTAGCTTCTACAACCTGGTCTGACGCTGATAGTCTATTGTTTACCACGACACCTAAATCTCTTTCCTTTTCAATCTGCTCCATTTTCTGCCCACCCATTTCATACCTATGTTTACTGCTAACCCGTCCAGCGTGCATAATCTTACATTTACTCAAATTGAATTTCATCTGCCATGCTTCAGACCACTCAACTAGCTTGTCCAGATCTGATTGAAAAACATCCTGATCATGTTTTCCTCTAATAATCCTGACAACTTTTAGATCGTCTGCAAATTTCAAGACTTTGCTGTCTATACTGTTCTCAATTGCATTCACAAATATTATAAAAAGCAATGGGCCCAGGACTGAGCCCTGTGGAACCCCACTGAGAACCTCCTTCCATTGTGATTGGCACCCATTCAATATAACCCTTTGCTGGCGTCCTGAAAGCCACGTTTCTATCCAATCCAGAATTTTGCCCCTGATCCCATGAATTTTAAGTTGCAACCCCAGTCTTGTATGGGGGACTTTGTCAAATGCTTTACTGAAATCAAGAAAAGCTACATCTAGCTGTTTACCCTGATCAACGCTATCTGTTGCAACATCCAAAAACTCCAGAAGATTAGTTAAACAAGAACGGCCCTTCCTAAAGCCATGCTGTGTATCTTTGATGAGTTCATTTTGCTCCAAGAATTCAACAATCTTATCTTTGATGATTGATTCAAGCACCTTGCAGACTAATGAGGTCAGACTAACTGGTCTATAGTTTTCCTCTTTACTTCTATCTCCCTTTTTATGAATAGGAACAACATTTGCTCTTTTCCAATCAAGTGGAATTTTACTATCTGCAAGTGATTTAGAAAATATTATGGCTAATGGAACCGACAACTCCCTTTCAGATTCTCTTAAAAGTCTAGCATGGATTTCATCAGGTCCTTCTGCCTTGTTAGGCCTTACTTTCTTTAGATATTCTAGAACAAGTTCACTACTTATGCCACCTAGCTCTCCTATAGTCTCCTCTGTCTCTAGCTCAGGCTGAAGTGCTGCAATACTACTCTGGTCCTCGATAGTAAAGACAGATTGAAACTGATCATTAAGCACTTCAACCATTTCACTGTCCTTGCTAACTAACACATCATCTACCTTAAATGGACCTATATTTTTGGAAACTGTACTTAACTTATAAAAACTGAAGAACTTCTTACTATCTGCATTACAATGTCTAGCTAAATCAAGTTCCTTTGCCCTTTTAGCTGCTCTGACCTTTTTCTTAACTGAATTTCTTGCATTCTGGTAGGCCTTCTGATTTATATCTAGTGAAGATCCCTTCAAAATGCCAAATGCACTTCTTTTAGCTTGTATAGCACTCCTTACTTCTGGGGTAAGCCAAACTGGATTGCCCTTGGTTCTGTTACGTTTGTGCCTGAGGGGTATATGCCGATTTTGAATTTGGCTTAATCTAGCTTTGAAAACATTCCAGGCCTCACATGCATCTAAACCTGCCAACTCAACGTTCCATTTTATCTGTGCGAGGTCATTTCTAATACCATCAAAATCAGCCCGGCTGAAGTTTGGAACCATAATAAGGTTATCTTTGGGCCTCATTTCTGATGAGATATTGAATTTAACCATATTGTGATCACTGGTTCCTAGACCTGCACAAATACTTATGTCACTAACTAGATCACTGTTGTCTGAGAATACAAGGTCTAGAATGGAGCAATGTCTGGTTGGCTCTGTTACAAACTGATGCATGAAAAGCTCCTCTTCAAAGATTTGCCTATACAACCTACACTCATTTGTTTCCTCTGCTATACTTTCGTATCCTCTTAAGTTAAAATCTCCCATAATAAGACACTGAGCCCGAAAGTTCCTACGTATTTCCTCACAAATATCTTGGTCTGTTTCAGCTTGGGAGTTCCTTGGAAGATTCCCTGGTCTGTAAAATGCACCTATCCTCAACCTTCCTCTGTTTCCTGTACCAATTTTAATGTCAAGCCAGATTGATTCTACTTCTTTTACTTTACTAGAATCATCAACTCTAGTAGTGCAGTACAAGCTATTTACATATACAAACACTCCACCTCCCTGCCGTGATTCTCTGCAGTATGAGAACATGTTATACCCTTGTAACTCGAAATCCTGTAGCCTATCCCTATTATACCCCTCACTAACCCATGTCTCGGTTACACAAATGATATCAGGCTTTTCAAGGGCAACATAACACTCAAACTCATCAAATTTAGACCTAATACTTTGGGCATTCAGCAACACACATGTGATCTTATACTTTGAGCTGACTCTACTAATTCTGAGGGAATTATGATCTACTGTCCTATTCTGACATGAACTTCTACCAATGCTTACTTCTTGATGCCCTAGTACTAGCGTCCCTGAACCCCCCCTCCTACCCAGTTTCCCTGAATGACACTTCTGTAGGCATCTCCCAAAGCCCTTGCCCCCTCATCCGATAAGTGAAGCCCATCCTTCATATAGTACCTATGCCACTCATAGAACTGATCCCATAAGTCTACATAACTAAGCCCCATAGCTGAACATAAGTTCTGAACTGAGCTGTTCACAGACAGAGCTCTCGAGTACCACTCCTCACTGGCTCCACAGCGAGGGAGGATGCCAGTCACAATGACTGGTTTCCTGGACTCCTTCAACCTCTGCAGCAGGCTCCGGTACTCCGCTACTATTCTCACACTCTGCCTAGGTCCTATGTTGTTCACCCCCACCTGTATTATAACTGTCTCCGGGCTACTCCTACCCAGTTCTGCCTCAATGACAGGGCCCATATCAACTACTTTTGCCCCCGGTTTAACTATATAACTATATACTCTGTTCTGAGGCCGGCTTTGATACTGCAGTAGCACACATCCTCTCAGTACGCTACTCATCGTACTTTCTAATTCAGACACTTACATCTGTAATCCACAATATCTAATAAGCTCGAGACGTGACATGCCTAGAGACGGCTTTCTGAGCGCGGGTTCCCACCCAGTGTCGGTAGCTGTGGTCGCGATGAGGGTACGCTGCCTGTCAGATCTGCTGTGAGCTGTGTGCCTCATCTCTGTTTACACCGCCTCTCCCCTTCCTGCCCCCTCCCTGCCCCTCCCCCCCCCCCCTCCCTGTCCCTCCCCTCCCTGCCCCCCCCCCCCACCTGCCCCTCCCCTCCCTACCCCTCCTCGCAGTCCGTGCCGTGCTCTAAACCCGTGTTGTATGCCCCCCTACCTGCCCCTCCCCTTCCCTACCCCTCCTCGCAGTCCGTTCCGTGCTCTAAACCCGTGTTGTATGCTCCCCTACCTGCCCCTCCCCTCCCTACCCCTCACCCGCAGTCCGTTCCGTGCTCTAAACCCGTGTTGTATGCCCCCTACCTGCCCCTCCCCCTCCCTACCCCTCCCCGCAGTCCGTTCCGTGCTCTAAACCCGTGTTGCATGCCCCCCCCCCCTTACCTGCCCCTCCCCCTCCCTACCCCTCCCCGCAGTCCGTTCCGTGCTCTAAACCCGTGTTGTATGCCCCCCCTACCTGCCCCTCCCCCTCCCTACCCCTCCCCGCAGTCCGTTCCGTGCTCTAGACCCGTGTTGTATGCCCCCTACCTGCCCCTCCCTAGCCCTCCCCGCAGTCCGTTCCGTGCTCTAAACCCGTGTTGTATGCCCCCTACCTGCCCCTCCCCATCCCTACCCCTCCCCGCAGTCCGTTCCGTGCTCTAAACCCGTGTTGTATGCCCCCTACCTGCCCCTCCCCCTCCCTACCCCTCCCCGCAGTCCGTTCCGTGCTCTAAACACGTGTTGTATGCCCCCTACCTGCCCCTCCCCTCCCTACCCCTCACCGCAGTTCGTTCCGTGCTCTAAACCCGTGTTGTATGCCCCCCCCCCCCTCCGCACACACAGCAGCCAGAGCAGCCTCAGAGGGAAACTATAGCCGGTGCACACGCACGAGAGAGTCGCGAGAGAAAAAATCAGGCGATGTCGGCATGATCAAGCTTGGTTCCCAGAGAGTAGAGCGGGGCGGGGCAGGGCCGAGCAGACCCGCCCGATTCGGCACAAAGCAGGAGGAAAGACTGCCGGCGCTGCAGAGCTAGGCGCGGTCACGGCGAGTCTCTGTGTCGCCAGATACCGCGGTCCGCGCAGATGTCTGCCGCTCTCGCAACAGTCGAGGAAGAACTCCGGCGCAGCGACCCTCCCGTTCGGTGAAGGCGGAAAGTGTCAAATTGTCCTCCATTGATTAACCCTCGCCCTACTGACAGCCCCCCCCCCCTGAGGTTTTTCTTGAATAACTTTTTACACATGCGGCGTATCTTGCTGAAATTTTCGGTAGCTGAGTTTACAACAATTATACGTATGCAGTAAAAAAAAAAATGAAATTACTGAAGTAGTTTGGGAGATAATCATGTTTTGATGACGTCATGTTGGTAAAAAAAGAGAAATATTGTAAAAATCGTAGAAAACAGAGTTGTAAAGCAAATTGCAAACGCAATTCACCAAAGATACAACATGTCATGTTCTTTAAAATGGCAATCTCGAATTTTCAAAATTTTGGGTTTTTCCCCCCTAAAATTAAAAAAACACTGATTTTTTTTGGGAAAAATCCTCACAAAATCAAATTTTTCGAAGATGTTGGAAAAACCGAATATATGTGAGAGAACTGAGTATGGACAATACCCATACCAAATTTCAAATCAATATCTTCATTTTTAACTGAGTGATGGCTCCCTAAGTGTAAGAAACTGATTAAGTAATTTAAAAAACTTTTTTTGACAAGATACGAACAAATAATTATCTTTTCTGTATTTCTGAGCCAAAACTGGTTTAGGAACATGCCTTTTTATTTACATTTATCAATTTCTAATTTTGAGGTTTTCTGAAGAGCAAAATCGCTGTTCTGGACGTGGTAAATCCGAGGTCATTCACTTGACCTGGAAGGTCATCTGTTGACCTGAAACCTAAAACTCGCATACTGTTATATTCCTCTCGTGACAGGCAACATGCTGGTTCTTACTGCATTGCTCTACGTTGCTTGGTTTGGAAGTTAACAGGGGGCCTGTCAGCCCCCCCCCCCCCGTAGGGCGAAGGTGAAAAATGTTCCCGTAGGGCGAGGGTTAAATTGCTTTTCGCTCTCCAATGCCTTCTCTAATACGTACTTGGGCGGGCCTCAGACTGACCCCTGTAATCCCACATGTTGATAGCATGCAGCTGAATGGTGCATATGCAATTGTAAAATATTTGTTGGAAGGTAATATTTGTAAGGAACAGAGTTCGCTCACCACCTTCAGTGACCTAAATTTCCGTTTGGTTCCCAACACCATTACCAGTTCTGTTTTAACACAGGGTTTGGTGTTTGTATATGTGTTCGTGAACAGTTCATGAACATGTTCATGTTTGTTTGTTTATTTGTTTACGAATTTCATGATCAAGGTCATTGTTCACGAAGAAATGGCTGTTCGTGAACAGTTCACGAACGTCCATGAACCGTTCATGAACAAATAAACATTATTTAGTTTTTTACTCTGAGTTCACATTTTGCTGTCTCATCTTTTATTATTTGTAGCACGCTCACAATTTTGGTAGGAAATGACCAAATGTGTACTATTCATGTGGTTATGGGCTAATGAAAATAACAGCCAATCGTATTGCTTCGTATAATGTATAATGCCAATCGTCTAAGCATTAAATAATTATTTGAGAAAACAAAAGAAAAGTTTTCTAGGAGGCATGTATTGTGAAACTCCGCCACCACGAGCGTCGAAACCAGGAGGACTGGGTAATGCATCCGTATTTGTTTTCAGACTCAATCGCTAGGCCTTTGATCGTAGCGTGGAAATAATCGCCTGTAACCCTATTCCCTGCGGGTGGCAGATTCTGCCTCCCTCCGGTGATTTTTCGCTTGCCGCTCCCAAACCATTGGAACTTGAAACTTTGTGACTTTTCCTATAATTAATATACACGTGCTGTGTCAAAATTTGAACAAAATCGGACAAGCAGAGGCGGTGCCAGGCTCTTGTTTTTGTGAGGCAATCTGTCACGCTTGAATGGTTACGAATACGGTTGTGTGGTACATACTTCCTTCGTATGTTGTGGTACAATAAATGCGTCAGATATATTTTCACAGAAATATGCATCATAAGTATTGGGATTGCACATTTGTTTGGCAGAGGCGCACTCAGGTACAGACGGTACTGGTGACGGACGGCAGACGGCAATGGGAGGCGGTACTGGTGCAGTCACTAGCAGTTTGTTTTGCATGTAACATCGGTATACATGATAATCAATCCCATAGTTTATTTTCACACTAAAAAGACGTCAGCAGAGGCGGCTCCATGCTCTAGTTTTTGCTGGTCAATTGTGTTATAGGTGTTGCCAATTCCTCCCCCACACGCTGTCCTGAGTGCGCCATTGCTTGGAATAGTGCATTCACCCTATCTACGATGAACATAAGTGCGTGAAAAGATTATGCGACGTAGAAAAGAACCATCGAAACAGGCGTTTGCTCCACCCTCAAATTAGCAAGTTGATAACAAGGCGTGAGGCCGATGGTGCCCCCCACGTTGTTTACCTGGATCCGCCTATGCGCAATATATTACTTCTTTTTTTTACAAATTATTGCAAATAATGCCCACATCTGACGCTCATATCGCACCAAACAAGCCAGAACAGCACATATTTGTTATCAGAAGATCCCCCACTTTATATCCCCTGAATACGCCTGATATTTCATTTTGGAACTTGTCTTTTGATATACGTAACAAAGACAGTACATTTCAAGCTAAACAAAAGTATGTTCCATGAAGATCGGTAGAACCACAGAACACAATGACCTTTAAAAAACACCCCAAATTGTTTTGTTGCCCCAGGCCTCCCATTTTGAACAAAAAAGAAATTTCGAGGTTTAAATATATCTTATCTATATAATATCTTTGTATGACAAGTTGAATGTTGTTTGTCCCATCGAAATCGTCCGAGCAGTTCTCGAGATCTCGGGGGGGGGGGGAGAATCTGCCCCCGCAGGTTAACGTAATTATGGCCGCCCGCAGGTAATAGGGTTAAGACTCTGACGCCCCACAGTTCTTCGTAGGTGGCGGAGTCACTGTCGACAACCGCGAGTCAGTATACATTTGCCACAATGATGTGCTTGTTTAGTCTATCATGTCTGCAGATGATCTTTTTCATAATATAAATATATTGTTTTCATAATATAAACACAACAAAATGTTCGCACCGCTTCTAAATGAAGTAGTTCGTGAACGTTCATGAACGGTTCGTTGTTTGTTTATTTATTTTCACCTTATGACGTCATTTGTTTATGAACACAGCCATGTTCACGAACTGTTTGTGTTTGTTTATTAGGAAAAATAAGCAAACACCAAACGTTGTTTTACCATGACCGCGGCGCATCGGCGGGGTGCTGCCGGTCTGTGTTGAATTGAAGTCTCCCAGCCGCCACCTGACAAGTCGTCACTGTTCCCGGGAAATCTATCGGGAAATCTATCGGGAAATCTATCGGGAAATCTATCGGAAAATCTATCGGGAAATCGTGTCCGAGCAATATTCACTGGCGAAATGCTTAATGTCGAAATGTTTTAGCGAAATAGGACAGCTGCCGATTTTTTTAATAGAATTATAAACGAGAAAATGGTAATCGATCTTAGGTTTTTCGAATAAGGTATTGGTTGACGGAAACACAGTTTGCCGATAAGTATAGTTTGAATCATGTAGGGTGTCGTGAAATGCACATATTAATTGTTGTGGAATAATACTCTGTCGTGACTCGTGCCAGCTCGACTCGTGTCGTGACCTAGTCAATACAAAGGCAGTCAGTAATTTCGAGGAAAAGCGAATGCGCTTCGATTTTCTTTGTCCTGGGTTTTATAACGTAACTACGGCAAAGACATCCCTGCTGATATTTAGAGCAGTCCCAAACGTCCCTGTTCATTTTTTAAAGTTCAGAACATGGTAGTGGAGAGGGCTTTCGCATTTTTAGACGTTCATTCTAAGGCGAGAGGTGGCAATTAGCGGGATCATGGTTTTATAGCTAGTCATTGGGGAGCTAATGCTGAAAATGTATCTGATGCTCCTGTCTATGGTCTTCCAGTATCTGAAAATGTATCTGATGCTCCTGTCTACGGTCTTCCAGTATCTGAAAATGTATCTGATGCTCCTGTCTAAGGTCTTCCAGTCGATAACCAGCTGACCGTATTGAATGCTGAATTTGGATCAGCCTTGAATACCTTATGGGTGCGTAAGGGTCCCGATAATATCAGTGCACGGAATGTGAGTATGTGTTCTGAGGAGCTGGTGACTCCCCGTCGATCCTTTTCAAGCTGTTGACACATCAGCGTGGCGTCAAGAGTGGGTGGGCTGAAGCCAACGTGATCTAGTCTAAAATTCGCGAAAACAACAATCGTGCTATGTCATATATACCATTAGGTAATGTTAATGTCTGACATTGAATGCCCTAAAGATACTGTTTGTTCATAATATCCTCGCACGTTTTGCAGTGCATCTTCAAACTAAGTGCCCCAACTTCCCTAAATGCCACAGCACTTTCACTGGTGTCTTATCAACAGCTTACAGTGTATTGCCAAGACTGGTGCTCCAGGCAGCAAAATGCCACAGCACTTTCACTGGTGTCTTATCAACAGCTTACAGTGTATTGCCAAGACTGGTGCTCCAGGCAGCAAAATGCCACAGCACTTTCACTGGTGTCTTATCAACAGCTTACAGTGTATTGTCAAGACTGGTGCTCCAGGCAGCAAAATGCCACAGCACTTTCACTGGTGTCTTATCAACAGCTTACAGTGTATTGCCAAGACTGGTGCTCCAGGCAGCAAAATGCCACAGCACTTTCACTGGTGTCTTATCAACAGCTTACAGTGTATTGCCAAGACTGGTGCTCCAGGCAGCAAAATGCCACAGCACTTTCACTGGTGTCTTATCAACAGCTTACAGTGTATTGCCAAGACTGGTGCTCCAGGCAGCAAAATGCCACAGCACTTTCACTGGTGTCTTATCAACAGCTTACAGTGTATTGCCAAGACTGGTGCTCCAGGCAGCAAAATGCCACAGCACTTTCACTGGTGTCTTATCAACAGCTTACAGTGTATTGCCAAGACTGGTGCTCCAGGCAGCAAAATGCCACAGCACTTTCACTGGTGTCTTATCAACAGCTTACAGTGTATTGCCAAGACTGGTGCTCCAGGCAGCAAAATGCCACAGCACTTTCACTGGTGTCTTATCAACAGCTTACAGTGTATTGCCAAGACTGGTGCTCCAGGCAGCGGGCCGTTCGCAAAGAGATACTATGACGTACAGCCAGACGGACTGCACCCACACAGGCCGGACAGACCGGACAGAGACAGACCCACACAGGCCGGACAGACCGGACAGACAGACCCCACAGACCGGACAGACAGGACAGAGACAGACCCCCACAGGCCGGACAGACCGGACAGAGACAGACCCCCACAGACCGGACAGACCGGACAGAGACAGACTCCCACAGGCCGGACAGACCGGACAGAGACAGACCCCCACAGGCCGGACAGACCGGACAGAGACAGACCCCCACAGACCGGACAGACCGGACAGAGACAGACTCCCACAGGCCGGACAGACCGGACAGAGACAGACCCCCACAGGCCGGACAGACCGGACAGAGACAGACCCCCACAGGCCGGACAGACCGGACAGAGACAGACCCCCACAGGCCGGACAGACCGGACAGAGACAGACCCCCACAGGCCGGACAGACCGGACAGACAGACCCCCACAGACCGGACAGACCGGACAGAGACAGACCCCCACAGACCGGACAGACCGGACAGAGACAGACCCCACAGACCGGATAGACCGTTTGGCGTGAGCTTGGTCTCTCGTGCCGCCGCCTGGGACGGGGCCGGACAGACCGTTTGGCGTGAGCTTGGCCTCTCGTGCCGCCGCCTGGGACGGGGCCGGACAGACCGTTTGGCGTGAGCTTGGTCTCCCGTGCCGCCGCCGGGGACGGGGCCGGACAGACCGTTTGGCGTGAGCTTGGTCTCTCGTGCCGCCGCCTGGGACGGGGCCGGACAGACCGTTTGGCGTGAGCTTGGTCTCTCGTGCCGCCGCCTGGGACGGGGCCGGACAGACCGTTTGGCGTGAGCTTGGCCTCTCGTGCCGCCGCCGGGGACGACAATGGAGAGACCCGGCCCCGGGCGGACAGGTCACGGTGTTGTGGTACGAACCGTCTTCCGGTCACGACATGTCGCCCCGTGTCCCGACCAGGACCTGTCTCCGGTCTCACAGGCGGGCGACGTCTAATTGAGTTGACAATGTGCGCGACAACAGAGCGAGACATGTCACGAGACGTGACGCGTTAATGCTGGCAGGTAGGCGGACTTCCTTTTAGCAGCACCGCTTAGGTGGTATGACTGGGGCTTATGACTGGGACTGGGGCTTATCTAGTGTTATAAGACGGGCTGTGTAGTCAACGAAACGCACTGTCGCCCGTCGGAAAATACAAAACTAATGTATTGCAAAGGGCTAGGATTGATATCGCAAATACGTGGACTGAAAAATAAGCATTGCAACAATTGTTCGAATGTGTCGTTTAAAAAAACTGCCCTTCATTCCAAAGGTGCCTCTCAATGCCTTGCAATACTGAACAAGATACATCAGAATATGAATGTAAAACTATTCGGAATATGTTGCACTGCAACTGCCATTTGTAAGCTTGCGCGGTGTTTGACTTTGGATACGGTAGTTTTCGAATTGGTACGACCAATCGTCGCAATGTCACCATAAATTGCACGTTAAATGCGATCTTTTGTCATTGTTCAGCACTGTGTCGCCACAGCAAAACGGTGAACAGTTGGTCAACAGTTCATGGATAGACAACCGTTTAGTCAGCTGTACACGCTCTGCCTAGCGCGAGATTGCAGGGCCACAATAGCTGCCACTAATCGAATGTTGCACATATTATTTTCGCACTTGTAGTTATATATATTATTGCAAATAATGTTGTAATTGAACCAATACAAATAATAATAAGCTGTCGATTCCCATTCCCTGACAATATACTACAATTTTAGCATCCTTGTTGAAGAGCAGTCAAGGGCGGATCCAGCCGGCCGTTTTTTTTTGGGGGGGGGGGCAAACCGTTTTTTTTTTAGCGGACCTTACCTACCCCCAATTTCGAATTTCTTCCCGGATTTGGGCCACTTTATTTTGCAACCACACGATTTCGATTTTTGTCCCCATTTTTTTTTTTAGGTTTTCGACCTTTTGGGATATCGAAAAAGGAAAGATGTCAGCTCGCAGTTTGTATTGTTCCGACATTGCCTTACACTGATAAAAACTATGTCAATTGTCAGCTGTACCCAGGGGCGTCGCCGATAATTTTTGAGTGGGGGGTCGGCTGAAATGACGACAAAAAAATGTCCCCCAATTTGTTATGCGTGTATTTAAGCCTTTGCAACATTTATAATGTGGATTTGCATGTTATAGTAGGTACTTGTTATTTAGCGCCGCGAAGCGGCGCGATTTTTTTTTGCTCGGGTTTGCCTGATAAAACCCAGAAACATAGGCATTTTTAGCTTCTTAGCCTTGTAGAGGATAATAAGCTAAAAATGTTATTCATTCAATTCAGCGTTACGACGAAACGAAGACGATGACGATGGCTTCGTTATGACGATGGCCACTGATGTGACGCCGCGAAGCGGCGTGAACATTTTAATTTTAGGTCGTGGAAAACGCATTTTTAATATTGGAACCAGACCGTGAGTGGAGCCAAGCCTCAGGTAACCCCTTTTCCTGGTTGCACATCTCGGTATGATGCAAAATGTCGAAATGAAGGTAGTTTTTCATATACATTAGCCTCGGATAGTAAATCACGATAGCCGGTGGCAGTCTGCGCTCAATAGTACATATGATAATAATAACTGTAGTCTGTATACATACCTATGTACCGAACTGTAACAAACAACTGGTAACGGTGCAAATGGTTTCAAAGTAGCAAGAGGCAGACCGACATTTCCGCGCATAAATGGTCCCTGTGGATCTGGAGGAGCCTGGGGGAGATGGCTTGGGGAGATAGTCCTGGCCTGGTCCCCACTATTAGCTCTTCGGGCCAACAAGTTGGGCACCGCTGGAACAGCTTCCGGTTGCCGAAGTCCGCGTCTTTGCGTTCGCGTCGCCTTTTTCGGAACTCGGCAGACAAGCTAAACATGTAGCCCGCTTTAAAGATAATATTTTATGAAGAGAGTTGGCCCTGGGGCCAGCAATTACCGCCAAGGAGAGCCTCTGCAAGACACTTAATGGAATTAATTTTCCAAATTTGTATATGCAATTGCGAAACTTGTGTCATGCCGCGAAGCGGCGCGAAATTTTTCAGTTTTTGACTGAGGCTAGCTTGATTTTGACTGCTGCAATTTTGGGATGCCCAGTACCGTTCTAAAAACGCAAATATAGCATGCATTAAATTTCACGTCTTGGGGGGGGGGGGGGGGGGCAAAACATAGTTTGGCCCCCCCCTTAAACAAGCTTGGGGGGCCATGGCCCCGTTCGCCCCCCCCCCCCCTGGATCCGCCCTTGGTCGTGGGTCTAGTTATTCCTTCGTCGACGACGAAATCATTATTTATGAACGTGTTCATTTTTTTTTTCTTAAAATTTCACAGAACACGGAATTTTATTGTTTTTTTGTATATGCGTTGAGGCTCATATTACAGTTATTTTTATATTTTTTGGGGGGGGCAAAAGACATGTTGGCCCCCCTTCCAGGCTTTTGGGGGGCCATGGCCGGATTGGCCCCCCCTAGATCCGCCAGTGAGAGCAGTAATCGGCAGTATTTAGACCCTGAAGACCCACCTTTCTCCATGTTTTTGTCATAGTAGAAGTTGTCCAGCTGACCGTGGTGATTTGCTGCTGCCGACAGTGCCAGAAGGCATCCCACCAGACATGTGAAACATCGCTGTAGCGTCATCTGAAACCTAGCCGCACTCCGGTTAGATGTAAACAATATCAGAGAAGAAAAAAAAACGGGGAAATGCATTACACATCCCGCCCAGACTGGTCTAACTGCGGAATGGCGAAAACAAACGAGTTATGACATGTCTATGGATAGCAGGGTTTATGGCAGTTGTGTATCTGGTTCCAGAAATCAGTAGCTTGTGTGTAAAGGAATAGGTATATAAGACCCCTTAGCAAAAATGTAATATATAAATCAATAAACACAAAAAGACGAACAGCGAAGTGAAAGGTAAACTGAAACAGAAACATGTATATTGTAATGTTTCTAATTTTCAAGAACTTGCTGATTCGTTAATTTGTACATATTTTCGGTACTCATATCTCATATATGTCACCAAGCATGTTAAGGTAACTAGCCCCAAAACGCCCCAGCTAAGCTTTGGAAGACGCTGACTTCTTCCAGTGACGAGAGATTGCCACCTTTTCACCTCGTCCGCGTAGCCAGGACATTTGTATGTATTTTTCCGAGTCTTAGTTCACTTTAAACCGGTCGCAAAACGATTTTTCCCAGCAATGTAAAAAGGGGCATCTTGTGACGGCGTGTATAAAACGCCTCCCTAGGTATTGGCAAGTTGCCCCCGGGAGGAGCTCCAACCCAGTTCAAGACAACGCGATAAAACCGGGGCATGCAAGTTAAGTGGACGTATTTTTGTGAGCCTTTACGGGTGACCCTGCTAATTTCGTTGAATTAACTCTGAAAATCCTTCAAAGAAATATGTTCAATTTAATTATAATAATCTGAACACAAGCCTCATAAAAGCAGCCTTTAACACGCGCAATGCACATCGACGAGGGTCGGGCACCATTTTAGCACAGCAATCTGTCTATAAATTGTCCACTTTCAGGAAATGTGTCACCTCTGATCATGTCAGGTTAGGTCATTAGGTCACGACAAGTCACCAAAAAAGAGGGTCCAAAAAGTTGCGGTCGTGCCAGTCAGTGTTTGTCCGAGAGGCTTGGAATCAGACTGGTTATTAATTCGACTCTGATTGAATCGATAGGAATCGTTTAATCAAAATCCTTGAATCAAAGAAGAATCGATTCACCACCATATGTTGTGTTATTCATGAATCATGATTGAATCAAAACCCGCATAGAAACAAGGCTGATTAAATCAGAAAGACTGCAATGCTATTTCAATGGTGAGTCAAACGTGATTTACCCCCCCCCCCCCCCAAATGTATTCTTTGAATCGGAAAGAATCATTTCTCAAAATGGTTATCCATGAATCAAACGGTAACTGAATCATTCATACTCCAAAATTAATCGTGATTGAATCCTTCCAAAAAAGGTGAATCAATAACCAGTCTGCTTGGAATCCATATGATTTGATCGGATATAAGCAACTACAATTATTTATATCTGATTTTTAATCAGTTATCTAAGGTAAGGTCCAGTTTGTAACTTCCACATTATAAGTCAATGGAAAAGTGAAAATGCGAATAGGTATATTCGTAATAAATGCAGCTAGCTTGACGAATTTTCACCAAACCCACTGTTCTTGTGCCGACAGCCTAATGTTAAGATAGGTACATGTCACATTATAATGTTCAGATAGGTACATGTCACATTTTTAACCTGCGACCTCTACGAGGTCAACTTTGGCGACCTCGGGATTATGAGATGTTTTTATTCACCAACTTTTTGCAGGCATTTATAGTACTTCATAGTAGCACAGACCAATCAACATTTTTTGCTATAAAAATAAGCGAATAAAACCAAGTTCCATACTCACATAAAGCTAAAAGTATTCTAACAATCATCAAAAATATTTTAGCGTTTGGGATTATGATAGAATGGTTTAAACAACCATAGGATACGAAGCCCCTTGTCAGACAAGACGCCCCCGCGGAGCGTTTTACACAAGATGCCTGGGGGCGTCTTAAAGCATACGTTGGTTGAGGAAAAAGCGTATCTAATTATTTCTTTCACAACACCGTGGAATTTCATTTATGCTATAAACACTGTTTCGGTCAGAGATTCTAACGGTGGAGGCAGGAAACAATATATATCTTGGTTATGAGTTGTTTGGTGCTTAACACGCACACTGGAAACGGGTATGCCACTAACGCGCAATGGAGAAGGGGGGGGTACTTTTGTGCCCCCTCCTCCCCGAGATCTCCGAAAGTATGAGAGCTAGAACGATCAAACTTACAGGGTAGGTAGGTTATATGATCTACATTTTCTGAAATTTAGGTGACCTTAGCTCAATACCATAAGGTCAAACGAGGTCACGAAGGTCAAGTCTGGCCAAATGTCACCATTTTTAGAATTTGGCCTCTGTGACGTCACAGGTTACCAAGCAGGGTGTCCAAAGTTGTGTTCGGGGATGAACATTGACATTGGCTACCCAATGTCGTTTGAATCATCCCGATCCGACTGTTGGTTCCGAAGATATCGCTTCGCCGACCTCGATTCTGGCCGCCATCTTGGACTTCAAGTCCATATAACTCAAACATTTACGACCGATTTTCATTTTTTGGCGTCAAACAATCCGCTATTGTGTTAGCTTAAATGTCGCATAAAGCCACCGCCCTGCTCCGCTTCGTTGTTTAGCTATTCACGAAAAACATGTGGGGGGGAGGGGGCACAAAAGTCCCCCCCCCCCAACCCCCTCCATTGCACGTGTTAAGCAAGAATACACTAAAATGAGATCGAAGACCATCAAAAATTGAAACCGACACTCACGACGCTGTTCCCCGCGTCACAGCGACGGACAAAGAGTATATGCACACCGTAAGCACTACCTACACATTTTAGTTCGCGAATTGGCTCTACGCTTTCTGGATTTTCGTAAATGAGGAGGGGGCGTTTGACCTAGGGGAGGCGCCTTATGCGCAATTACCCTACTTGTCGATATGCGCTAACAACGTTTTGTGTGGATATCTACATTATCATTCACCTGACCATCAAAATAAATATTTAGTTGCATGTCATATTTAATGACTGCAGCAAGGGAATATAATGCTATTTTATGCTTCGATCGTTTCGATGCTTCGATCTAAGCAGGGTTACGCCTTGTATTATTGTACGCCTTTACGCCTTTTTGTTGTAGGTACTTTATCGTCCTAGACATTAAAATGTCTTCTTTTCTATTTTGCTTCTGATGATTGGACGTTTTATTGCGAAAATCTGGAGTTGCCTATTGTCAGACACTAATGCTTTGATGAGCCAGGGCATTTTCCGACTTACCAGGGAAACAGCCATGTTTCTACTGAATTCATATCGAATTTCGACAACACTGCCATTTTCAACGGTTTTGAGTTGTTTCACTGCACTTTAACAAGCTATGGGTCAACATACAGGTATCGTAAGCTACTGGTCAACATACACACGACTCACAGGTATCGTGCTAGGCGTCTGCAAAGTTTCCGTGATTGCAAGGCAAAGTGCAGTTCTTTCCAAACGGTTTCATTCTTGACCAGTAATACGTATTTTCAGATGACCAAGCTATCGCTACGTCATGTGAAATGTCTGCCCGAGCAGTCCTTACACAGGTAGTCAGGTGTCGTCAATTTTGAACACAGTTTGAGGGGTCGTCTTGCTTTGCATCAGCATACAAAATCAGCATTGTCAATGGCGTTGCCTTGGTCTCAAAATAAGCGGAGACAAATCCAAGTACACACTTACTTTAACATGAGACCATATTAGAGATGGCTGAAAATTACTAGGGACTATTTTATTACTAGGTAAAATTACTAGGGAAAAATCCCTAGTATCCCCATTGGTGGTGGCGCCCATGAGTATTGTACAATGTACATATATCTCCGGCTTTGTTATACCTCACACAGATTCATAGCTGTTATTGCCTTGGCAAGGAAACGAATAATACATGTCACGTACCAGACATGACAAACGTTAAACATGTCGGTGAATGGAATACAATGCGCACAGTGATAAATGCTTCACATCAGAAAGGCAATTGATTACTTTGTGATAAAGTTCACTATAATTTCGGGAGAAAATCAACCATCAACCATCAACCTTAGTACAATTGCATGCATTCAACTAAGGAAGTTTATTGCTTTCTAGAACTTCACTCTTCAATTTGCCCATTGCACAGTGCAATTTATAGATACAGTCGACAGTGGCGGACCTACGGTTGGGCAGAACGGGCAATTGCCGCCCCCCCCCCCCCCCCCCCTCCTCAATCGCCTGAAATCGGCGCAAAATTGGCACATTTTCTGATATAGAAAACAATCTAAGCAACTTTTACTAAGGAAAGTTGGCTTTAAATCAGCCATCGATGCATAAGCAAGCGAAATCCGATGAGTTTTCAGAATTGTGCGATACTTTTTTGGATCCCCCCAAACTCAAGTTCTGGATCCGCCGATGACAGTCGATCGAACTGCGCTGATATGTTTCAGTATAACTGCCTCGAATTGTTGGGTTCTGAAACAAGCAATCTATGCATTTAAGCACAAACAATCCATCTATACATTTAACAATGTATACATTCAAGATGAGCATAACTGCCAGAACCGCGGGAACTTCAAAGTTGAGGGCTGCGGGGCCTGAGGATTTTTAGTCCGAGTTTTTCTAGTCAACGATACTATGTTGATGTTGAAATTGCCGAAGTGTGGGAGCTGTAGTTCGCTCTCCCTGCCCCTCCCTCCACTCCTCTCCACTCCACTCCACCCCCCCCCCCCCCCCCTCTCTCCTGTTCCAGCATCCCTGCTGACTATTCACAACATTTGCGGAGTTACAATATCAGCCGTTATATTACTTAAATGGGTACTAGAAACAATTAAAATTGAGATATTAGGTGTGCATTTTCGGTGACAGTCACCCACCTTTCTGTTGTAAGCCGCGGTGCTGACGTCACTCCATCAAGACCCGTCGGTAGCCAGCCAACCGTCCTCTGAACAGATGACGGGCAGCGCCGCCCTCCTCCGATCCGACCACGAACAGGAGTCCTCGCAGGACCGACGGTGTCCTCAGAGGACTGACGGGTGTCCTCAGAACACCGACAGACCCGGCTGAGAGCCGCCAACACGGCCGAGACGAGGACCGACGGCGTCTCACGGACCAGTCGTGATCACCAGCCGTCGGATCGACTGCTCCGCTGTACGGCGTCAGACAGCGGACAGCAGTGTCTGGCCCCGCTGCAGCTGGGAGCCACTCGTCTCCAACAGTCTGTCTCGGGCACGGCGGACCCGGCTGGAACTGGACACTTCTCTCCCTCCCTGCGTCGCTGCGGCGGGGGCGGCTGGCTCGGGCAGCTCGGGTGGCAGCTCGGGGGGTACTGACCGGGTGGAGCCGCCGCCCCGGCACACACCGCCTCCACTTTCCTGTCCGCCGCGCCGGGGGGGGGGGGGGGGGGGGGGGCAGGACTGACCCCGGCACCGAGAGGCACGGAAGCTGGGTCTCCTCAGAGAGAGGAAGGAAATCGGCAGGTTTCTCGGGTCGTGACCATCGGATGACAGTTATGGATATAGTCATTCGTAAGGCAGCTGATGAATGGACTGCACCTCTTGGTACTGATCATAACTTAACCCGCGACTTACTGGGGGGGGGGCTATTTTTTGCCCCCCCCCCCCCTGTTTTGCAATAACTTCTAAACCAATACTATTCGTCACCAAACTTGCAGTACCTTATCTCACATCAATTCTACACATGTTGGCCAAAGGAAAAAATAAGGTTATGCTAGGTCAACCGGAAATGATGTCAGAGTGAAGTCATGTTCTTCGGTTTTTGTTGAAAAATAATAGTTTGCGGAAAACTCTGTCAAAAGTACAATGTTTGAGATAAATTAAATTGTCTTAAATAAAATTACTGACAATAGACCAGGCTATCAAACTGCCATCTCGGATTTTTGAGTTTTTTATTCACAATTTTGTGAAATCCAAATACATTTTGTTTTTGTTTTTACGAAATAAAAAAATAAAAATCAGAAGTATCCAAGAACCGGAATATTGTGATCGAGACGTGTTCGGTGAACATGTGTACCAAATTTGAAGTTGATATCTTCAAAAATGACTGACTTATGATTTAAATGACAACAAATCGACCACCTCTCACAGCATTACTATGCATAAAAAATGCATTTCCGTTTTTGCTTTTTACCTCTGATTATATGGAACAAACAATTTTCTAAGGTCATTTTTCGAGTTCTAGACAAAAAACAAACCCATAAACATGTGTTACAACGCCTAATGACCGTAATCTGCAGTTTGACCTCGTGACCTCGGATGACCTTGACCTGACCCAAGGTCATACACAGCTTAGAATGGTACTTATAAGTGTCAGACACACGAATCATACCGATTTATCGACTACTTATGCGTTTAATATCACAATTTTGCGCGACAATTCCATCCATAGAGACCTTTTGACACGGTCAAACATTTTATGCTTGACCTGACCTGTGACGTCATCGGTGACCCCGAGGTAAACAATATTGTTTCTCTCGATACATTTCCGAGGGATATCGAATGCGGTTTTAATTTGTTTACAATCGGTCTAGTAGTTCCGGAGATCCGAGGGGGGGGGGGGGGGCAAAAAATAGCCCCCCCCCCCCCCCCCCCCCCCAGTAAGTCGCGTTATGGAATATACCCCAGTAACACGCGGGTTAACACACCCTGCTTGACCAAGTTCCATGCACATTCGGCGGTTCCCCAGGGACTTGTCTAAGGAAATTTGACTGGGGGAGGCTTAAGATGACTTATTTTAATTTCACCCGTTATTGTCCACGCACAGTCACACTTACTCTGGTTTTTCCATAGTCCATTGATATAGTTAAAACGGGCAGTAATATTCATGAAATAAATAGTTGTGCATTCAAACAATTATGTTGAGATGATCGATAAGCAGCCAAATTATACATTGTTATTAACCCACCATTGACTGGGGGACGTTTAACGCCACTCCCACCTCTCCCGACGAACTTTCGCAATACCTCACAAATCAATAGCGCTATCAACGTGAAACTTTAAGTACTTTTTCTCACATCAATTGTACGTCTTCTGTGCAAAAATGAAGCAATTTCGTCGAAAAGAATCTTTCAGCTATAGCGTATTTAGTGGTGTCACTACACACGAGCTTAACAAAAAAAAATCAGCTAAAATGTAACAGACCGTACAATGGTCATATTTGTAGAAAAAGGCAATCACAAATATGAAAGGATAAAAACAAATAGCATGGGCTACAAAATGGATATCTCGGAGTTTTTAAATTCTGGTTTTAGCCCCCTCCCCCCCCCAAAAAAAAATGTTTTAAGATATTACAAAAAGTAAAATATATTAGAAAAGCACATGGGAAATTTCTAAACAAAATTGTAAAACAATATCACCATTTTTGACTGACTTTTGGCTTCTCAAGTATGGGTAACTCATGACGTTTTGTAATGTTATTTATGACCGGGTGCGAACAAATGAACGTCACCGCAGCATTTCTGAAGCAAAACTGGTCCAGAAACATGTTTTTATATCTATCAATTTCACATTTTGACCTTATATGACCTGACCTTGACTTGAGTTTTACACTAACTTCACTTAAATGAAGTCAGGTGGCAAAATGACTATAACTATCTAATTATACGTGTAAAATAACCCATAAAACATATGTCGCATGACTTTCGTAGATATGTTGCACATGGCGACCTTTTGTGACTTTGATCTTGACCTTGACTTTTGCCAACAATCTTACTTTAGCTCATGCGGGATGTGTATTATACCTTTGAGAGCACTTTGGGTGATCATGGTCGCAATTGAAGTCTTTGGATGGAAAGTACTTATGTCCCATACACTCAAATACCTAGATTTTGACCTTTGACCTAACCGTTACCTGACATGTGACCTCTCGAGTATGCTTTAGATGTGTTTCATTGAAAACTTTCACATGCCCCCTTGCAGGTCTCGCTGCAATCGGAAGATCGGAAGATCCCCCCCCCCCCCCCACCAGTCAAGGGCAGATTAATTTTGTTGACAGATGACAGCCAGAATTGACCAGTGTGGCTAAATTTCCAAATTTAGCTTGAAAATGACATCTGTACCTACATGAAATATATATCATAGTTTAAAAATGCCTGCATAACTATGAACTATTATCACTTTATTGGCGTTCCTTGCAGGATGGTTCAAATTAATATGACATGACATTCATTCATTAGTCATTTACTTGGTTTAAGGTTTTGGAGTAATGACCAACACTAATCCATGCTTTTGTCCAGTTCATCTAAGTTCCAAAATATATGCTGAAAACTGGGTAAATGAATATCTTAAGCTGTGCGACTTTCAAAGATGGAATAAACTCGGCACAACTAGCAGTGATTGTGTCATATAAAAATTTGCATGCTTTTATTGAGAAATATACCTATTTGACCTGCGTCGTGTGCATCTGGTCGTATGGCCAGATGCGCCCTGGAGAGGGGGAGGGGGGCGAAATCCGCCCACCCCTCTGGTTTTTTCAAAGATAGCATAAAAACGGCAGCGCGCAGCGCTGCCGTTTTTTGCACACCTGTTTAGAAATGAGCTTACCACATTATGTAAAATTCTTGGCCTCGGGTATTCTCAGGTCAGGTCACCAGATCAGGTCACGTGATGACCTCAACTCCAAAACGTTTGCAGTAGGACCACAGCCGCAGTTTTACGCCGATCAGTTTCAATCTTGCAGAACTTCATAAGGTCATAGATACCAACAATTTGTGTATCTCGGATTTATAATATCGGTGACCTAAGGTCAGGTCAATTTCGTGACCGCCAACACCTTTTGTCAATAACTATCGACATAATGAAGATAGAGAAGAGAAAATGGTACTAATGTGTTTGTCTCGTCGAGACTCGTCTCGCAATATGTAACATGTCCAACTTGGGTCACCACTTGATCTTGACCTGAGGTAAAATTTCTCAGTTAACCTAACCCGGTCACCATGGATATGATTATAAGCGCCTTGACAAGGCAAACGCGATGGCGCAAACATTATTGATTTATCTGTATTAGGTAAAACGTTATTTGCGAAAAACAGTTTTGCAAAAGTCACCTTTTTGACATTTGATGACCTCTGGAGCCTAAACTATTGACCTGAGCTCAAATCTGAGGACACTTATCCATTTTGCAATGGCTTTCGATTGTTTTTTCCGTTTGCTGCTAACTATCATAGTTACCGATATATTTGTGGGTGTTCGAAGCGAAGTCTTGAGAACTTGAAAATCTGACCCTTGATGACCTCTGGTGACCTCAATATTGACCTGAGAAAAAAATGAACGAAATACTTTCGAAAGAGCTTGTCTCGAGCTATCTAACGTCGTTTTCCGCTTGTCGCTACGTTGCGTGGTTTTCGAGATCATAGGGGGGGGGGGCGAAATCCGCCCCCCCCCCTCCAGGGCGTGTAATTATCAGAGGCCCTCCAGGGCTCGTGATAACAGGCAGCGGTGTCGATTTTTGAAAACGATTGGGGGGGGGGGGCGAACAGTGACGGATCCAAGGAGAGCCTATCAGCGTCATGGCTTTACACATTTTAAAGAAATTCTAGGCAACTTGTACAAAGGAGAGTACTTTTTAACCAATTCATAATCCAAAAACAGAGAAATCTCATGAGTTTTGGACTTCTGTCGGACGGCCCCTCAAACCAACATTTTTGGCCGGTCTGCATCCTCCAGAAGGCCTGAGGCCTTACTTGGAACCCTTACTTAGTAAAACGGCAATGTTAACCTGACATTGACTGGGGGGGGGGGGGCAAATATCTCCCCTGACGTATTTTCGCAATAACTCAAAAACCAATAGCGACATCAACGTGAAATTTTGGGCACCTTCTCCTACACCGACGTTACGTCTTCTGTGCGTAAATGAAGCAATTTTGTCGAGAGCAAGAATGAGATATAGCTGATTTAGTGACGTCACTACACACGAGTTTTAACTTCACTGAAATGAGGTCAGGTGGTAAAATGACTGTCATGATCGAATTATACGTGTAAAATAATCCACTGAACATGTGTCGCATGGCTTTCGTTTATTTGTTTGCGCATAGTTACTTTATGTGACCTGACCTTAATCGTGACCTTCGCCAAAATTCTCACTTTTGCTCATGCGGGATGTGCATTTTATCTTTAAGAGCACTTTGTGTAATAATGGTTGCAATCGAAGACTTTGGATGGAAAGCATGGCCCATATATTCAAATACCTCGATGACCTTACCTTTGACCTTACCGTGACCTGATGTCACCTCAATAAAAACAAAATCGAGCATGATTTAAATGCGTCTTATTGAGAGCTTTCGAATGCCTTCCTGCGCGTCTCACTGCGCTCATTGGCTCGAAAGATAACCAAGGACCGATATCCCCCCCCCCCCCCGAGTCAATGGCGTTCGAAATTTACGCCATTGACACTTTATCCTCCATATTACTAGGGTTGTTTGAACACTCTCAAAGATTCTTTGGAAATATACAAAACGGCCTCGCGGAGCGCCGTCATGTTCATGTCTACCGGGCATCGTATTATTGATTCTTTGCGCACCTTTTCTGATTTGGTTTTACCCGGGAGCATTCTAGGTCACGGTTCTATACATAAAGCCGGCACCTGAGGTAGAACTGACCTATATGTCAGGTCAAGCGGACCCATCCCAATAAAGTGCAAGCTAGACGGCAATGGGAGGTAAGACGGTCACCCCTCTATACACAAAAATATACTTTCTTTTGAAATAGGAAACGTGTCAATTTGTTTGCGGATTTCAGGCGATGTGGGAGGCTTGCCGCTTTGCCCCTTATTGGATCCGTCAGTGGCCAAAACATTGGAGGGGGGGGGGGGGGCGAGGGTAAACATTGGGGGAGGGTACCATGGGGGAGGGAACTCAGCATTGGGGGACCGAGGGTCACCCCAAAGGTGTATAAATCGACATCTATTATAACAGGGGTATAGGCTGTAGCTTCTACAGGGAAGTTGGGGGGGGGAGCTGAGAAAAATCGCTTAAAGTACCATGAAAATCCACACAAATACAGATTTATCCCCGGATTTGACCCACTTCCCCGTCCAACTGTGGGGGGTGGGGGTTGCAGCCACCTCAACTGAATAGGATCCTACATCCCTAGCCTATAACTTGCACAGAACAGTTAAAATGTGCATCTCGCCAACAATTATCACCTGTTTAAACTTGCCCCCCCCCCCCCAGTGGCCGTTTTTTTCCTCCACTGGGAGGGGGAGGCCAGGAGTCGTGACTGGGAGGGGGGGGGGGGGGTTGCCACCGTAGTTAACATGTTAGACGAGTCTCTGCGCTTCCCGGACCAAAGTTCGTAAACATAAGGTCGTAACGGAAAACGTTCGTAAGCAAAGGTTTGCACGCAAAGGTTCGTATCGGATAAGGTTCGTATACACTGAGAAAAATATGTACAAGGGTTACCTTGTTTTGACTTCGTCATTTTCAAAACCAACTCATATCTAGGCCTAAGTGACAATCAAGCAAAGGTTTGTTTTGCGCCAGTCCATTACTAGCTGCCGTTGTTTGTGCATTGATATTGCGTTAGTTCCCGTCGCGTTTGCATCGTACTAAGGAAGAGTGTGTATCGGGATGCGTCTGCATTGGTTTAGTCTTCATCGATACACGAATTCGTTATTCATCAATCTTGGTTTCGGATTTGTAAACTAGCGTCCATCGGCTAACACCATTGCTTTGCCCTTGTCGAGAGGTGGTTTCAATGTGGTCACCTACCACAGCATGACTAGGTGAAAACTACCTTGACCAGCCACACAGCGACAGTTTAAGAAGTGTTCGCTTTCGTCGATAGATGGCGCAGTACAAACAATATATTTTTTTCTATGTTTTTCCTTATTCTTTGCTTCGCGTTTACTCGTAGCATTTGTATGATGGGCCATTCAAGTGCATGGCAACTCTCTCCACACATTCTTATGGGTCTTTTGTTTGCATGTTATCTTTCTTGTTTTTGGAATCGTCCTCAGTTTGCTCAAACTCGAAAACTTTTCTGACTACCGAATGCTATATATACAGGATCTTTCTCTAGAATTGTTCATCACACACAGACAGAATCATCAAACACGCGTTCACGCACTTTCGCCGATTCTTGGTACGGTTTCCACATTTTCGCTCGTTTCCATCGTCGTTGTCGTTGCTTAGTTTTCTTTGCGTTAGGTTTCGTTCTCACTCGGTTGATTGTTCTCCGGCTCCGTTGCTTGCTTTTTCCCCATGGTGGGGAAAAAGCGCCGGAAACAAGATGCCTCGGACTCTGACTCTGACCCGAACCTGACCTCTCCTGATCTCCCTATGGACTCTGACTCCACGGCCATTGATCCTCGCTCGTCCCAGACCTCTGCCCCCGGCACCCACCCTCGCTCGTCCGTGACCTCTGCCCCCGGCTCTGACCCTCGCTCGTCCCAGGCCTCCGCCCCCGGCAATGACCCTCGCTCGACCCAAGCCTCCGCTCCCGGTACCGACCTTCGCTCGTCTTCGACCACCGCTGGCCCCTCTGATGAATGTCCTGAACCGTACCTCGACTCGTCCGGATCGTTTCTAGTGCTAAATCCCAAGGATGAAGGTGTATCTTTTCGAAAAGTTAACGTTTTCTGGCCGACAAAATATCTCCAGAAGATCTGCGGCACTGGGCTTCTGGACATCGAAACACCGGCAAATGGCTCGCTCATCGTGAAAACGAAGACCCGTGCCCAGACAAAAGCGCTGCTGAAATGCACAAGCTTCTGCGAGAAAGCCGTCACTGTCTCCCTCCACCACGCCCGAAACACCTCCAAGGGAACGATTTTCGCCCCGGAGATGCGTTTCATGTCCGAGGCAGAAATCTTTGACGGTCTCCGACCTGAAGGAGTGTCGCACGTGCGCCGCCTGACGACCTTCCGTGATGGGCAGAGAAAAGATACCAGCCTTCTCGTGCTCACTTTCGAAACCACAACTCTGCCCGAAACCCTCCTCGCTGGCCACATCCGCTACTCAGTACGCGTGTTTCTTCCCAATCCCCTTCGCTGCTTCAACTGCCAACGGTTCGGACATTCTAGCCGATTTTGCAAACAAGGCCCACGGTGCCAGAAGTGTGGTGCAGCTCCTCATGACGGTACCACCTGCACAGATCCCATCAAATGCCTCAGTTGTGACGCAACAGATCACAGCACCAGCTCGACACAGTGTCCGGTTTGGAAAACCGAAAAAGAGATATGCGCGGTGAAGGCCACCACTGGGGTGTCGTATCCTCAGGCGCGGCGCACTGTTGAGGAGAGGAAACCAGCTCAATCGTCCAAAACTTACGCACAGGCTGCCAAACCCCAAACCACAACGATTCAGACCCAGACCGACCCCATCGCTCAGCTGCCGCCGCTCAAACTTCTGAAACCCGTCCCTGCTAAGTCTGTTACGTGCGCGCAGACGGCTACTGAGCCAACCGCACCAGCTGACGCCCCACCACGCACCAGTCCTCGTCTGCACGACCAGCCTAGCCCCCGGGCTACGGCTCGTCCAGGCGCATGGCAGACCAACCGTGGTCACAACAACGTAGCCCGGCCGGCTCGCGCCGACCGACCAGTGACAGCTCAACCCCCTCCCCACTTTCTACCACCGCACGGCCGCACAGGCGTTTGTCAAGAGCGGCAATCGCGCCCAGCAATCCGTGTGGCAATGGGGAAAACTCGCTCTCTCTCTGTCGGAAAAATCCCATCTCTTGGTGGGACCTCCTTAAACACTTAAATGTCGATGCTCTTACAGTGGAATTGTCGTGGTCTAGTCTCAAACTGGGCTGAAAGCAAAATGTTTTTCGTACTACTAGCTCCAATAGTTATTGCTTTACAAGAGACATGGCTACTGCCTACAGACCCTTACAACTTCTCTCTCTTTAATTATTCGCTATACCGTTATGATGAGACCGACGGTGAACGTCGTCATGGCGGTGCAGCCTTGTACATGAATAATGATTTCGTTCACGATGAGATTATTTTAAATACCCCACTACAGGCTGTAGCATGTACCATTAGGTTGAATAGAAGGAAAATAGACATATGTTCGATTTATATACCACCCAATGCTGACAACAGTGATCTCGCAAGAAACTTAAATCACCTTATATCACAATTTAAAAACCCTTTCCTCTTACTCGGGGACTTCAATGCCCACAATCCTATGTGGGCACGCAACACCCGAGTTTCAGACGAGCGTGGCGACATTATCGAAAGCTTTCTTGACGTCCACGATCTCGTTCTCCTCAACAAAGGCGACAATACCTACTTTTCATTATCTCACCACAGTGAATCAGCAATTGACCTGTCAATTTGCTCATCGCCAATATGTAGCCTCTTTGAATGGTTTGTTGACTGTGATATCCATCACAGCGACCACTATCCTATTAAAATTAAAACAACGTTTACTTCTGGTAACGATGCTGTTACCAGTTTTATTCCTCGATGGAATTTGAAGAAGGCAGATTGGACGCAATTTCAAGAATTGTGCAACATCGATCAAGAACAATTTCATTCTCCGGAGCAAGGCATCACGTTTCTTACAAATACTATATTATCAGCTGCGAATGTATCGATTCCATCCACATCACCGTCAACGAGACACAAAGCGGTTCCATGGTGGTCTCCAGAAGTGGCTCAGGCCATAGCAAGACGGAAAAGAGCTTTTCGTAGCTACTCACGGCACACAGATAACGCACATTTAATCATACGCAATCAAGAAAGAGCCCGTTGTAAACGGATCATACGAGAAGCAAAGCGCTCCTCATGGCGATCCTTTCTTGCACAGTTCAACCATCGCACACCTTTAAGTAAAATATGGTCACTTGTTCGCTCATTATCTGGTAAAAGAAGTTTTACCAGCCTTCCAGTCCTCCGTGTAAATGCTACGAACATAACAGAACCGCAAGAAATTGTTAACACAATAGCTAGAAGCTTTGCTCACTGCAGTTCAACAGAAAACTACAAACCTGGATTTATTGAGTTTGCCCGAAGAGAGTTTCGTTTGACTCCAAATGCATTTTTCTCAGATAACACTGAAGTGTACAATGATGCTTTCTCTTTATCTGAGTTACGCGATGCCATTTCATCTACAGGAAACACGTCCACTGGTCCCGATAAGTTACATTATGCTTTTCTTCGGCAGTTGCCAGATAACACTTTACAATTTATGTTACTTACACTCAATGACTTATGGACCAAACACATTTTTCCAGCAGCATGGCGAGAGGCAATCACAATTCCATTGCCGAAACCGGGAAAAGATCGCAATAACCCTTTCAACTATCGTCCCATATCCCTGACCAGTTGTTTAGGTAAAGTGTTTGAGCGAATGGTAGGTAAACGTTTAGCTTGGTTCTTAGAAGAAAATAATTTACTTTCAAAATACCAGAGTGGTTTTCGCAAAAATCATACCACTTATGACCATATCGTACGACTTGAAACTGATATAAGAAAAGGATTTAAATATAAGAAACATACAACAGCAGTTTTCTTGGACATAAGTCGTGCCTATGACATGGTATACAGGCCGATTCTGATACTTAAGTTGCATAAGCTAGGCATTCGAGGACATCTCGCACAATATTTGTTAGGCTTTCTTACAGGTGAACGTAATTTTCAGGTACGATGTCGCTCAGTATATTCCAACACATACTCGTTTCAAAATGGTTTACCGCAAGGTAGCTGCTTATCTCCAATGCTCTTCAACGTCATGATCAATGATCTATTCGACGCAGTTCCTTCAAGTATAAACTACTCTTTGTTCGCTGACGACAGTTCCATATGGTGCACCGACAGCGACTCGCAACACTCCATTTTTCGTTTACAACAGGCACTAGACATAATTGAAGATTGGTCAAGAAAGAACGGTAGTATATTTTCACCAACCAAATCTGCAGTGATGACTTTCACCAAAAACAACAGAATGCGTCAGGCTTCTGACCTACGCCTTTCAGGTCACGTTATTCCTCGCTTACAGTCATTCAAATTCCTTGGCATAGTTTTGGACTCAAAATTCAGTATGGTGAAGCATATGGAGTATGTAAAATCAAAATGTAGCAAGCGTCTGAACTTATTTCGATGTATTGCCGGCACAGAGTATGGGGCAGACCGGAAAACACTTCTTCATTTGTACAAGGCTTTGGTGTTGCCAATCATAGAATACGGAGCTGTAATTTACGCCGGTGCCAGTGATAACACACTTAAAAAATTAGACACAATTCAAAACTCATTCATCCGAATAGCCCTTGGGGCCATGAAAACCTCACCAATCTCGTCCTTACAAACAGAAGCTGTTATACCGCCCTTACATTTGAGACGACAGGAGCAATCTTTACGTTATGTTAGCAAAATTTTGTTTCATCCAAACCATAATACTTATAAATCTATACACATCTTACCTTCAATTCACCATAACTACATTGGTCCGGCTGAAAAACGATCTGGATTAACAATAGCTTCTAGAGTTAAGAAATTCTCCGCAGATTTGGAGTACATTCAACCAGAAATCCTTCCCTTACCTAAACTCAATGTTCCTCCATGGCTGAAGATTGACAGGGAGGTTCTATTTCTTTTTGATTGTTCAAAAGCACTCATTACTCCACAAGAAGTGCAACACAAGTTTGGTGAATTACGCAACCAGTTTTCCAGTTTTCATTTCATTTTCACAGATGGCTCGAAAGACGGTGATCGCACTTCAAACGCAGTTTTCTGTAACTGTAATGAACACATAATTAAAACTCGTCTTAAGAATAGCACAAGTATATATATCGCCGAACTACATGCGGTGTTAGAAGCCCTTCAGTTTATTCAAGAAAAATGTTTACAAAGAGCGGTGATTTGCACAGACTCGCGTTCGGTCGTTCAGTCATTGCTTATGAAATCTCCATCGTCACCCTTGCTGATACATATATACAATCTACACCAGGAATTATCCAACAATGGTACACAAATACGGTTCACCTGGATACCGGGTCACAGCGGTATCCATGGAAACTCGCAAGCGGACAAGTTTGCAAAAGAGGCACTTTCTTTAAATAGCATAACAAACATTCCAACTGACTATACATCCATTAAAGCTTGCTTACGACAAGCAATGATAAAAAACTGGCAAATGCAATGGACCAATACTACTCGAGCAACACAGCTTCGACGCATCAAACCTCTCATTGAAGTGTGGACGTCTGCAAACAGAGATAATAGACGGGAAGAGAAAGTTTTGGCTAGATTACGTTTAGGACATACTTTATACACACATTGTTATATATATTCCAAAGACGCTCGGCCGATATGCTCGCTTTGTCAATGTCCACAGACAGTAGAACATGCTATCATACAGTGTCCAAATTACCGTAGACAAAGGGGTAAGCTGCTCTCTTTTTGCAACAAAGAAAAATTGCCATTCAGTTTGACATCTGTACTCGGAGACACACAACCAGACTTGCTCAATTTACTGTTTTCATTTCTCCAAGAATCAAAACTATTCGAAAAGATGTAAATCACAGACAAACATAAAATAATACCTGTGTAACGCATCAATTGTTCGTTCCTGAACATATAAATTGAAAAGGCATGCAATGGTCATAATTGACCGAAATGCCTAAAATTTAACAAAACAAAACAAACTAGAATTGTTCAGATCCCTTTTGATCCTCCCGACTGCCGGTCCTCAATCCTTTGTCACTCCCACGTTACTCCGGGTCTGGTGGTCGTTGGCCACCGGGCATGTGGCGGCCTCGAGCTGCCCCCCCGGGAGTGGTGGCCGTCTGCATGGCGTGGGCTCTCCTCGCAGCTTCGCGCTGCGGGGAAGGGCCTGTTCATGGGCGGTTGCCCGGTCGGCGTACATTTTGACCTCGTTGGAATTTTTACATGTGATTTTAGACCTCAAATCACGTGATTTTATAATGTGGCCATTTAAAATTCGGATTTTTTCCTGCCAGAATCGATTTAGATACATTGGCTTTTGATGATAAGAAAATTTGACATATTTGTTTCCTCTAAATATTTTATTTTTATTTTGTTGTGGACAAATGGTCAACAACGATCCTTTGTCACGCCCACGTTACTCCGGGTCTGGTGGTCGTTGGCCACCGGGCATGTGGCGGCCTCGAGCTGCCCCCCGGGAGTGGTGGCCGTCTGCATGGCGTGGGCTCTCCTCGCAGCTTCGCGCTGCGGGGAAGGGCCTGTTCATGGGCGGTTGCCCGGTCGGCGTACATTTTGACCTCGTTGGAATTTTTACATGTGATTTTAGACCTCAAATCACGTGATTTTATAATGTGGCCATTTAAAATTCGGATTTGTTCCTGCCAGAATCGATTTAGATACATTGGCTTTTGATGATAAGAAAATTTGACATATTTGTTTCCTCTAAATATTTTATTTTTATTTTGTTGTGGACAAATGGTCACCAACGATTGTTTGAACAATCGATGTATGTATCCCAATTTTGTGTCTTTGGTGATAACTTTGCACACAATTCACTGGCGGATCCAGGGGGAGCATGAGGGGAAAATGCCCCCCCCCCTGCAGGAATCTGGGGGCATTCAATACAAGTATGCTCTCCCCCCGCGCGTTCCCAATTTATCGTAAAATCGTAAATTTGTCTTTGCAGCAGTCAAAATCCAGCTATCCACAGTCTAAAACCGGAAAATTTCGCGCCGGTTCGCGGCATGACACAACTTTTACCATTCCTTATACAAATTTGCAAAATGGGAAAATGAATGCCATTAAGTGTCTGGCAGAGGCTCTCCTTGGCGGTAATTGCTGGCACTGGCGGATCCAGGGGGCTATCAGGGGTAAGCAAATGCCCCCCCCCCCCCCTGTAGGAATCTGAGAGGGGCATTCAATACAAGTATGCCCCCCCCCCCCCGCGCGTTCCCTGCACTGGGTGAGCGTGACAAACAATGATCTTAGGAGAAAACTTCATGAAAACGGAAGTTTTTCTTCTTCTCTCGAGTGATTCAATTTGAAGTTTGCATGTATCCCTTTCTTTCAATGATAGACAAAACAGCGCACCTGACGCAATGCAAGCAGCCCCGGTGACACTTAACCTGCGCCCCGCTAGGGGGAGCAGAATCTGCCCCCCCCCCCTCTCCCGGAATTTCTCAATAACTTGAAAACTATGATAGATAGCAACGTCCAACTTTCAGTACCTATGTTGCATCAATTCTACGTCTTCTCACCAAATTCCAATGGAATTGATGTAGTGTTTTAATGACGCCATATCATTCCATTTTTTGGTGGAAAAACGATAAATGTTTGAACAATCGTAGAAAATAGAGTTTTGAAGCAAATTGCAAATGAAAACGTCAAAAGAAAGGAAATACCATTTTCTTAAAAATGGCCATCTCGGATTTTCGCAATTTTGTGTTTTTGACCCCCAAAAATAAAAATAAACTCTTGTTTCGGAAAACAAATCAACAACACAAATTTGTGTAAACTTGAAAAGTGAGTTTCCTAAGCTCGATTTCCAAAATAAGGTGACCGGCCCAAATCTGCGGAGAAAAAAAATGGCGCACCTTTTTGCCACACAAAGATGCCCCCCCCCCCCCCACGGAGAGAGGCTGGATCCGCCAGTGACACAATTTGCTACAGAGCTTAACACAACGGCATTATATGTGTCTCGTTGAGCTGCATTCAATGATGCATATAATGACCCCAGCAGGTCACTCCGTGACCTGAGGTTGATTTCCCAAGTGACCGGTCTGGCTTGATTATACAATAGATAATTTGCTGGAATTTGTGCATTATTTGTCAAAGTTGAACATTCGTTTATCTATGGGAAACACTTTTAGCTATTTGTATGACATTCTCGGTCTGGAAATAGAGATGATAAAATGTGATGTCTTGAGGACCCACAGACGCCTCTATCAGCGAAATATTTAATTATCTCATCACGTGATCTTGATCACTGAGCGGAATAGGTTGGCACGTGATTAAAAAGGCCTGCACCCTCCTATTTCACCTAAGACAAATAAAGAATTTTAACTGAGAACATAACGATATCACGTGGCCTGACCTGAGGTCACATGCCAAAATTTCGACACTTTTCCATTCGAGTTCTCAAAAAAAAATATTGCATTAAATTAATTTGTGGTTAATGGCTATTCTGATCATTCATATGTTTATACACAGATAACAGGAGACCTGGATTTGACACGAAATATTTGGAATCTTATTTTAAGCACAGCAGTGAACGACGGTGCTGGACTCGCATTTTCACGAGCCGAGACATAAAAGTGTATCAGCTTAACATCTCCGTTTCAAATTTCGGCTCTAAAATAAGGGGCCGAAAATTTCGTGTCAAATACAGGTCTCCTGTTGTCTGTGGTTTATATAATTGGAATTATGTATATGGGAGATATCGCCCGAAGAAAATTAAAGCTTTGGCCGACATTTAAGAGATGCCTGAGGCTATAACTCGAAAACCGTTCGACGGACGGGGCTGAAAATTTTACAGCGTGAATCTACGGCCCAGATGACCCCCGGCACCTAGTTCAATCGATACACGAGAAGTAGGATGCTATGGTTTGGTCGATCTGACGTGGACTGCACCGGGTGACCTCTGGTCACGAGACCTTGAGGTCACAGAGCGACTACAAGGCTGATGTTATATATCATTGAAAGCAGGTCGACGAGATAAGCATAATACCGTTGACTTGAGCTCTCTAGACCAATTACGTGCAAAGTTATTACCAAAGACGTGCTGTGCTGGTGACATTATTTTTCCAAATACAAAAATATAAATAAAATATTTAGAGAAAAAATTATAACAATTTTTTAAACATCGAAGGCTCCGTATATGTATTATGTATTGATGTCGATATCACGTGTTGAAACTCCAATATTTCCAAATTTTCCTAAAATTATTACATCATAATAATCTATCGTTACTGATTATTCTGATCATATATAACATTGTATGACTCGCATGATTTACATTGAATGATTTCATGATTCGCATTTTAAGCACAGCAGTGAACGACGGTGCGGGGCTGGCATTTTCACAAGCAGAGACATAAAAGTTTATCAGCTTAACAGCTCTCCGTTTCAAATTTCGGCTCTAAAATAAGAGGCCAAAAATTTCGTGTCAAATCCAGGTCTCCTGTTATATAATGTGTTAATGTAATTCGAATTATGTATATGGGAGATATCGCCAGGTGAAAATTAGAGTTTTGCTTGACATTACGAAGTTGCCCTAGGCTGTAACACGAAAACCATTTGACAGACGGGGCTGAAAAATTCACAGCATAAATATACAGCCCAGATAACCCCCGACACGTAGTGTTATCGAAATATGAGATGTATGGTGTTATTTCGAGATATTTTCGTCGATCTGTCTTGCCCCCCCCCCCCCCCCCACGAAAAATCGGTAGGCAAACGCATGTTTTGCCCCCGCCCCCAATTCGTTCCGGGAGGTTGTGATTTTTGCTCCGGGAAAGCGTGATTTACCCCTCTCCCCCGCTCAACGACTCTGGCGCTGGCGACCCGACGCCTCCCCACCCACCGTTCAACAACTTTTCGCTGATGAAACGGAGCGAAATTTTTGCCCCCCCCCCCCACCCCACCCCACCCCACCCCACCCCACCCCACCCCACCCCACCCCACCCCACCCCACTCCACTCCACCCCACCCCACCCCACCCCACCCCACCCCACCCACCCACCCACCCCACCCCACCCCACCCACCCCACCCCACCCCACCCCACCCCACCCCACCCCACCCCACCCCACCCCCACCCCACCCCACCCCACCCCACCCCACCCCACCCCACCCCACCCCACCCCACCCCACCCCACCCCACCCCACCCCACCCCACCCCACCCCACCCCACCCCACCCCACCCCACCCCACCCCACCCCACCCCACCCCACCCAACTCGAAACCTAGATCTGCCACTGCCTGTACAAGTAAGTCAGTACGAATGGTCAACGGAAGTCTGGTAGCACAAAACTCCAAGTTAGCTCGGATAGAAATATTTTGTTAACGCAAAACAGCGTCGTAGAACGGCGTATAAGAGCGAAAGTAATGACCACGAGTGGTAATCGAACCTAGACTAGATTTCTGCATTGGATCCAGACTGGTTATTGATTCGACACTGATTGAATCGATTGGAATCGTTCAATCAAAATTCATTGAATCAAAACATAATTGATTCACCACCAGATATTTTTATTCATGAATCGTGATTGAATCAAAACCCGCATCAAATCAAGGTTGATTGAATCAAAAGATTTAACGATTCAAGTACACTGGTAAATTGTCCAAATACATGGAGTTCCAGTGGCTTCATTCAATTATACTGAAATACTATTGCTGTACCAATGTTTTAATGATCATATATATGCATGTTTCCATTTGTATTGATTTGACATAAATTCACCTCATATATTCAAATGTTGAATCAAACGTGAATCAATTAAAATATTTTTTTGATTCTTTGAATCAGAATGAATCAACTCTCAAAATTGTATCCGTGAATCAAACGGTGATTGAATCATTCAGATTCCAAAATGAATCATGATTGAATCGTTCCAAAAAAGTTGAATCAATAACCAGTCTGATTGGATCAACATTGCTTCCTCATATAGTGGTATTATCGTAGCACCGGCATGGGATTAGTACCAAATTTGCCTTGTCATGGCTTAGTTCCGATTTATTCAACCGTTGGTGTTTCAACTTTGACCAGGTGTTGGTGCCCAGAATTAAGCTCAAGCTTTTGCACCATCACCTGGACAATGTCTGTACCATCATCGTTATGAAAATAAATATTGTTGTTGTTGTTGTTGTTGTTGGTTTGCCCTGGTGGTCATTCGTAAACGGGTGCTCGTTGATTGGTTATGGACTACTTTAGGGTTTGTTTTATCCTTGCTTGGTATTGGTACCAGGTTTGCTATGCCTTAGTAACCAAGCATTCCCTGGTTTTGGGTTTGTTAAATAACAAACATTTTTAACGCAAAGTTTATGTTCATTAGCACCTCGTTTATGAGGTCGTAGTTAGTGAATATTTCTCTGTGTATGGGATAAAGTTCGTAACGGCTAAAGTTCGTAATGGAAAAGGTTCGTATCGGATAAAGTTCGTATGCACAAAGTTCGTAACGGATAAAGTTCCTATGCAAAAGGTTTGTATGCTGAAGTTTGTAAAGGAAAAAGTTCGTAATAGAAACAGTTCGTAAGCAAAGGTTCGTATGCAAAGGTTCGTATCGGATAAGGTTCGTATGGGATAAATTTCGTAACGGCTAAAGTTCGTAATGGAAAAGGTTCGCATCGGATAAAGTTCGTATTCAAAAAGTTCGTAACGGATAAAGTTCGTATGCAAAAGGTTCGTATGCTGAAGTTCGTAAAGGAAAAAGTTCGTAAGCAAAGGTTCGTATGCAAAGGTTTGTATCGGATAAGGTTCCGAACTTTTGCTTACGAACTTTTTCCGTTACGAACCATATGTTTACGAACTTTTGTCCGGTTACCGTTACCCTTCCGAACGGAGAGAGATAGAGAGAAGCCGTAAACAGTAACGACTTTTTTAATACGAACTCTATCCGATACGAACCTATTGTCGAACCTATTGCGACAAAGCAGCCAGCGCAGTCCGACCAGAAGAGTCGCTGGGCAGATTGAAGGGGCTCCTGGGCAAGTCAGAGGGGCTCCTGGCTAGACCGAAACCGTCCCTGGGCCGTCCCTAAAAAGTAAAATCGGAGCTTGCGGTTATATCGTAACACCCTTCATCAGCGATGAAGAGGCATTCGGCAACAGGTCATTGTTCGTCTTTAAGACGAGCAATGAGATGTTACCGAATGCCTCTTAATCGCTAACGAAGAGTGTTACAATATACCCGCAAGCTCCGATTTTACTTTTTATTGTAGAGTAAGCCCTCTTTGTATTTAATATAACTATTTCACCCACTCCACATCATGTCTTTTCGCGGATCCCAGATGAGTCCCGGAACAGGTCTGAAGGGCGTTGAAAAGGTCGGAGGAGACCCTAGACGATCTGAAGGGACCCTGGATCTTTCAGCAGTAAGAATGCAGTTGTCCAGGGAATAAAACTCAAAATTTTACGCTGCTTCGCGGCGCAATTTAACTACAAATTCAATTATACGCGAGTTAGAAAAAAAACGGTCCGTTTCTCGGCGCATTTATGTGTGATGTTGCTACTTTCCTATATAAATGGGCAAAATAGTTCCCTTTAGCACTTTTTTACCGCATCTTTAAACGCACAATATAACATTTTTAGAGGTCCGCACCATGCGCAATGCGACGCATTGATGAGAATGCATATCCAGGGCATAAGACTCAAAATTTTCACGCCGCTCCGCGGCGCTATTTGTTTAAGAGTTCCAGGTCTCGAGCTTAAAAAAAACATTCCAAGTTGGTATAGTTGATTCCAAATTGTGTCGCTGGTTCCAAAGTTGATATGGCAGTTTGCTAACTCCAGCTCCTAAAAGTTAGTATGACCCATGCCATACCTGTCATACTGCATTTTCCATCCTTGAAACGTGCCTTTTCATCCGTTTTGTTTGGCCCTTCCAACGCTTGGGAAGGGGCCCTTCCAACGCTTGGGAAGGGGCCCTTCCAACGCTTGGGGAGGGGCCCTTTCAGCGCTCGGGAAGGGGGCCCTTTCGAGGCGCCGCCCCCCCCCCCCCTGGATGAAATCCTGGCTACGTGCCTGAGCCCAATGTCTGCAGTCTGCCCCTCTCTTAGCTTGGTATAGGAGCGTCTCAAACCACGTGCCTGACCAATACAAATCTATACCATAGTGCAGCCCAATGTCTGTCTATAGTCTGCAAGCGTGGCTGGTGATTGGAAGACATTAGACACGCATTAGAAGAAACCGTTTGTTTTCTGACCTAGGCATAAGGCACGGGAATCTCGAATATTCTTTCAAAGTTTCTCAGTGAACCTCAGACCGAATCACAGGATCCAGGCTCGGCCAATGCGTTCCTGTTCTTTTCGATAAGGCATGTAGTACAGAAGTTCTTATCTACTTCATAAATAAGGCGTTTCAAAACAGCAGCTCAGCAAGACGCTGCTGGATCACAAACCGTCCTGCTAATTTGGCAGCACGTTCGTGCTACCAAATAATGATAATATGATAGCACGCTCTTCTCAATTACCTGCCAGTTTCTCTGCCTTGACACGAAAGGTGCCGTTTTCTCGCGAAGCTTGGCAAAGGACAAAGCAGCATCGCGTGATGACTGGAATGCGTTGTTCCATGCGTCTCGAGCGAAACCAGATTCATGCCCAGAGTTTTACTAAACGCATTACAACTCTCAACTCTGCTCTTCTTCTCAAGAAGACCTGACCAGATCATGTCCCCTTTATCCCAGCAAAAGCAAAACTGTCCAAGAATAGTACGACACTTCCGAAAATAAACGACCAATTAGATCGCAGAAATTGAGCGGACATATCATTAAAACATTCACTATTTAGCAAAAGAGGGGACAATATAATTACCTCCAAGGTAGTAGGTATTACGCCATAAGCCAGCGTGTCTTTTTTTGTGGTTATGCATGTTCATGATAATATGGTTTGTTGTTTTAAATGGTCACCCCGTATATACCTCTTCTGTTAACGTAACCTCATGTCATCAATAAAATCCACTGTCCGTTATACGATTGAATATTAATCATTTTTGTATAGAAATTTAGTCCGAATGTTTTTTTAATTGATGGATTTCCGAGGTCAGGCCCGCGCTAAGCATAGCTTGTTGCGCAGGCCCGGACCCCACCACCCGATCAAGCAATTCCTGGCGTCCGGCATAATTTAGAAGCGAAAGTTTTACGTACCCGACATACCTGGACACGGTCCGCCCCGCCCTCTGACGTCACCTGACCTTGAGTGCGACCGCTGCCACCGGCCACAGGCCATGCCAGTCAGGGGCAAATAGCGAGCGCCGAAGCGACTCGAACCCGGGCTGCCACTACCGGGTGAGGTCAGAAGTCCAGCGTTCTCCCAACTGAGCTACAGGGGCGGGCATCGTTAATCAAGATGCCATCAGCAAACGACGTATACCCTCCTATATCTTCCTAGAGTAAGTTATAAACAGCAAACGACGTGTACCCTCCTATATCTTTCTAGAGTAAGTTATAAACAAAGCCAGCCGGGCACTGGGCTTCCGTTAACTAATGCTTGGCACTTGGCAGCCATGCCCGTCCTCCTGCCCAAGCAGGCGCGCTGAGGTGCGGTCACCGCTGGGTATAAGGCTATGACAGACCTTTCAGATAATAACAAAACACCAACAGAAATGTGGCACATGGAATAGTGCAAATGCAGGCCAAATATTATACGATTTGTCAGCAGCAAATCATAACCGTTTTAACAATGAATCCATTATTTCATCAGGTCGAAGAGAGCAAAAGACCATCTCTGTTATGTCTTTGTATATAATTGTACCTGGTGCAAAATGCGGTGTTTCTGTTTTCCAGGAATGTCCAAACCTTCCCGTAGGATATGAGATGCTGAGCAATGCAATGTTATTTAACACATACCACATCACTTACCGCATTCCATAAAGAAAGTCACGATAGTCAGCTTTCACGATCACTATCGTAGAAAATATTCCTACGGTATGTGTGAATTTAATTGACCGTTACAGGAAAATGCAGATTAAAAACAGGATGAAACAATGGAAAAGGAAACAAAAGAGAAAAAGAAAAGAGAAAAGGAGATAGAGGGTGAGCGAGCGGAACATGTCAATAGAAGCACATTTACCTTCGAAGGATATTTGTATTTCTTTCAATATTACTTCAAATATTAGGTAACAAACGGAAGTGAACGACGAGGATTTACCTCCAACTTCACGCGTTCCATATATGCCTACGTGCATTCGTATCACTGACAGGCATTTGCTCAGATTTAATAAATGGATCCCAGACCTAAGAAAAGCTCTCCATAAAATGATGGATCACAACTCTCCGATAGGTCTCTCGCTAAAATTTAGCAACAGATCTCGATTCCACTAAATTCCGTGATACCTAAACATTTAAAATGGGTCCATGAACTTACGGCATCTTGCATCCGACTGGACCCCACGCAAAAACTACGCCGTATATATATATATATATATATATATATATATATATATATATATATATATATATATACATATATATATATATATATATATATAATATATATATATATATATATATATATATATATATATATATATATATATATATATATATATATATATATATATATATATATATATATATATATATATATATATATATATATATATATAATATATATATATATATATATATATATATATATATATATATATATATATATATATATATATATATATATATATATATATATATATATATATATATATATATATATATATATATATATATATATATATATATATATATATATATATATATATATATATATATATATATATAATATATATATATATATATACATATATATATATATATATATATATATATATATATATATATATATACATATATATATATATATACATATATATACATATATACATATATATACATATATACATATATATACATATATATATATATATACATATATATATATAGTATATATATATACATATATATATATATATATATATATATATATATATATATATATATATATATATATATATATATATATATATATATATATATATATATATATATATATTATATATATATATATATATATATATATA